>VMBQ01002998.1:9589-108966 GCA_007657795.1 Dreissena rostriformis
CAAAGGGCCATTACTCCGTTATTAACAGATGGTGTACAATGCCATTTGGCGTGTATCATCGTCTTATCCATATATATACTCATACCAAGTTTCAATGAAATCCGCCAAAGCACTTCCAAGATATGGCTCCGGACACAAAAGTGCCTATAGTAAAAAGCATTTTTTCAAGATACAAAGGGCCATTACTCCGTTATTAACAGATGGTGTACAATGCCATTTGGTGTGCATCATCGTCTTATCCATTTATACACTCATACCAAGTTTCAATGAAATCCGCCAAAGCACTTCTAAGATATGGCTCTAGACACAAAAGTGCCTATAGTAAAAAGCATTTTTTCAAGATACAAAGGGCCATTACTCCGTTATTAACAGATGGTGTACAATGCCATTTGGTGTGCATCATCGTCTTATCCATTTATACACTCATACCAAGTTTCAATGAAATCCGCCAAAGCACTTCTAAGATATGGCTCTAGACACAAAAGTGCCTATAGTAAAAAGCATTTTTCAAGATACAAAGGGCCATAACTCCGTTATTAACAGATGGTGTACACTGCCATTTGGCGTGCATCATTGTCTCATCCATATTTACACTCATACCAAGTTTCAATGAAATCCGCCAAAGCACTTCCAAGAAATGGCTCCGGACACAAAAGTGCCTAAAGTAAAAAGCATTTTTTCAAGATACAAAGGGCCATAACTCCGTTATTAACTGATGGTGTACAATGCCATTTGGCGTGCATCATCGTCTTATCCATGTATATACTCATACCAAGTTTCAATGAAATCCACCAAAGCACTTCCAAGATATGGCTCCGGACACAAAAGTGCCGGACGGACGGACAGCCGGACGGACGGACAACGCCAAAACAATATCCCTCCGCCGCCAGGCGGGGGATAATAAATAGATAAAAGTCTATCTTAATCATGAACTTGTACCATCCCCTGCACTGCGCACCTGAAGTGTAGACTGGCCTTTGAGTATGTCACCTGAAAATGGAAATAATCAACTTGCATTCCGCCATTGGATGTTGATCATTATGTAGTAAGTAAACCCAAAGTTAAACCAATACTATTGATCCTCAATATATTAAGTTTTGTTCTGGCTTTAGTAACAGTGACCTGACCTATGGCCTCTGGTGAAAGGTCTTGCACAATTCCCACAAGGCCCTTCAAGTATACAAAGCTTTGTCCGAGAATCTTTAGCACTTGATGCGATATTCCAGTTACGTGATCTGTTGTTGCGCTGAGACAGACAGAGATGGATGAACAGAGGTAGGTATTGACAGACATCAAAACAAGGCTTGTCACCATAGGATGACATATGCCCCCTTTCTCCACATTTTTCTAAACCTAAATGCAAAGTGTTTTTCCACATTTTTCGAAACCTAAACGCAAAGTGTGACGGAATTTCAGACGGACAGAGCGATCACTATATGCCCACCTTTGGGGGCATAAAAACCTATAGCTGAAATTGTTTACCAAACTTCATGATAAGATCGTAATATGTATGTTCTCAAGTTATATAACAACATTTCAGTTTGTTTTTTAACAGAAAGACAGACGGTCAACAAACAGAGGAAGGGACTGACAGGCAGACATACGTAAAACGTATAGCTGAATGTGTATACTAGGTGCTATGATAATATCTTATGTACTTTTTAAGTAATTACAATTAGAAGTTGTGTTCTTTTTAAAGTCACAGCAAACTGACCTTTGGTCGCTGGTGAAAAAGAGGTTAAACATAGTTCTGACATTTCCATTTATAAGTATATACTAAGTTAAGTTTCATCAAAGTATCTTCATTAGTTTTTGAGAAATCACGCAAACTACTTTTGAAGACAGACCGACAGAGAGACAGACATGAAATACTGAGGTTAGACGTAGTCCATTGCGGTTAATCCGCATTTTACAAGTACATTTTAACAAAAGCCAAGACAGTTCACATACCAGTGAGTATCATGTAAGTATCTGAGAAAAGTTTCTGGCAGGACATGGTCTGTGGATCGTAGTCCGATGACCCTCCGTAAACCACGAGGTGCTGCCCGACCACCGCTGCAGAGTGCTGCCCCCTGGCAGCTGGCCTATCATCCCCAATGCTGGGCTGCAACCACTGGTACGTCTCTGATAAGAGTCGTGTTCTGAGAAAACTGGGCTTAATGCATGTGTGTAGTTTCATCCCAGATTAGCCTGTGCAGTCCGCAGAGGCTTATCAGGGACATCACTTTCTGACTTTATGTTTTTTTCGTTTGAAGGAAGTCTCTTCTTAACAATTATCCTGTTTAGGCGGAGAGTGTTGTCCCTGCTCAGATTATGCAGACGGCACAGGCTAATCTGGGATGACATTTTAGGCACAAGCATTTAGCCCAGTTTTCCAAGACCCGGCTAATAAGTTTTCAATGACATTTTCTTATTGCCATTATAAAGATATACATAAATAAAAAGCTTTTACTTCAGTATAACATCTTTAACTCGAGTATTGATAACTCAAAACCTACATGCACTATTGACATTTACCCATCATAACTCTAGGAGGTTATTCACAACTTTGAGTAAGGACTGTTTTCACGGAAATTTACTTTTACTTAAGAGCTGCTTAATGTTCCAGATATATGATGCTTCCTCCATAAAGTTACAGGTAATGATTAAGTCCAACTGGCCAGAGCTTACTGGGAAATTTTCTCCACAGCAAATGTAATAATACACTAAATACAGTGCCTCAACACAAAGAGAGGGAATAACATTCTCTAAGGTCTAACAGAAAACATTTTAATCATGCAAAATTCGACAGTTTTTCTTTACCAGTGTCAAACACACGCAGATCTGCCAAATGCTTACCAGTGTCAAACACATGCAGATCTGCCAAATGCTTATCATCGTGCCCACGCCCACCGATCACAACAATCCGCCCTCCCACAGCTGTGGTGGAGTGGAACGAGCGTGGGGCTGGTAGCTGACCTGTTATGTTCATGTCCAAATTCCACTTCCTCGTATCTGAAGGAAACAATACATAAGCCTTGTTCTGAGAAAATGGGTTTAATGCATGTACATAGTGTCACCCCAGATGACACTTTCCACATAAACTGGATTTATGCTATGAAGAGACTTCCTTAAAACAAACAAGAGCTGTCACCATAGGATGACATATGCCCTCTTTTTCCACATTTTTTGTAAACCTAAACGCAAAGTGTTTTTCCACATTTTTCGAAAACCTAAACGCAAAGTGTGACGGAATTTCAGACGGAAAGACAGACGGGCAGATGGACAGTGCAATCACTATATGCCCCCCTTCGGGGGCATAAAAATACTATTTGAGCGGACAGTGTTGTCCCTGATTGGCCTGTGCAGACTGCACAGACTAAGCTGGGATAACACATCACGCACATGCACTAACTCTTTCAGAGCTGGAAACGGATTTTGAAGTTCTTTGCAAACAGTTTGGATCCAGATGAGACGCCACAGAACGTGGCGTCTCATCAGGATCCAAACTGTTTGCTATTCTGATAGTATTCTTTGAAAAAATATCGAAGAAAATGCTAATTTTAGAAATTCAGCAGACAACATTTTAGCAGACGACAAATTTCCCAGCATGCAAAGGGTTAAACCCCATTTTCCCAGAGTGAGGCTCACATGTAACTTTCCTATAAACCAACCTTATATTGTTTATATTTTAAGGCATAATTTGTTGTTTTCCGTCCAATTGTATGATTGGCATGTACACAAGAATTGTTTGTTAACCAGTTATTATAAAGAGCATGTTTTGCCTTTCATTTTGACCCAATGACTCTCCGATTTGTACAATTATTTTGACACTTCATTTTTACAATGCAAAATGTAAGACTCAAAATTATAATAAACAAATAAGACTGACAAAATCTGACATACTATGAATTTTAAAAAAAATCTGCGCTAAACCACATCAATGTAATAGAAATCCTAACAATATTGTGCGCGTTGATGATCAGAGGAAAACTGTTACACATACAGTCATAGAAAGCAATGACTGCTTAACTGACTTTTTTCAGATAAATCAAGGGCCATAAATGCACAATTTGGATAACTATTGTACTAAGCTGGATTAAAACAAAGTTTTCATGAAGATTGATTAAAAGATCTGAGGGAAACTGCATGACTTATTTATAGGAGGTTATAAATTAATTATGATTGAATTAATTGGAATACTATAGCATTTGTATAATAAGAACATCTTTAAGACAGTTGTGAACAATGTCCAGGCTTAAAATAAAGCATCAAACTAAATGTTCAAACTAGATGATTAACCCTTTCCTGCTCAGAAGCAAAGAGAAAATGGCTATATGCAACCAGCATAAAACCCGCAGGCTGTTCAGGTTTTATGCTGTTTGCTGCTCATCAGTATGTAAAGATTGGAAATGAAGCCTTAAACCTTTGAGTCGATTCAGAAAAGTCTATAATTTAATTTGACTTTTTCAGGGACTACAAATAGGAAAAAATGTGTATCTAAGTGGTAAAGGGTTAAAACTTCCACTAAGCAATACTAAGTGCTCACCAATGTTATACATGTATAGATCGTTAGTCCTCTTCTCCGTGTCTCGTCCACCAAATATCACGAGGTTTCTGCCGACAGCACACATGCCATGGGCTGCCCTAGCGGTGGGCAGACCGAGGTTCATGTGCATCGGTGCGGACCACTTGTTACCCACTGCAAAACAGTCAAAGTAGTTAAGTACTAACAGGAGAATAGAAATGTATAAATCAATTTTTTGTTTCTCATATTGATACATATTTGGGAATAATTAACAACACAATAACAGGCATTTAAGGCGCCCATTCACGTTTGCTTGAAAAAAAATGAGACATAGAAATTAGTGAATATGTGTTATAACATATTATGCTCTGCCAGCACACACACTCATCTGTGCCACAAACTGAGTCTGGGGTTAATTTCGCACAAAACCTGTATTAATCCAACTCAATACACATATGCAGCATGGCTGTCATTAGTAAATGATTGTAGAACAGACTTATAGTTTGAAATCATAGTAAATTCTAACCGCTTTTTAAGTCTTGAGACACATTATTTCGTTACTGGCATATACTGGAAGGTCAGGGCCACATACCTGTGTCATACACATAGAGGTCATTGAACCATCCAAACTCTGCTGCCTGTTGAGTCCTCGCTACATCTGCCACCTCATCCTCATCCTCCTGGAAACATGCCAATATCCTAAATTGAGCCTCGTTCTGGGAAAACTGGGCTTGATGCAAGTGTGTAAAGTGTCGTCCCAGATTAGCCTTTGCAGTTAGCACAGTCTAATCAAGGATGACACTTTCCGCCAAAACTGGATTTTCTGTTAGAAGAAACTTCATTTAAATTCCATAAAAGCAGACTGTCGTCCCTGATAAGCCTGTGCGGACTGCACATGCTAATCTGGGAGGACACTTTACGCATTTGCATTAAGTCCAGTCTTTCCAGAACAAGACATTAGTAAGGCTCCCCACTGCCACCCCACTGAAGCAAAGCTACATCTGCCACCTCACCCTCATCATCATCCTGAAATAGGCCAACATCATAAATTCACAGTTCTAGGACTCCCCACCCCCACCACAATGGATCAAAGGAGCCTCATTCTGGGAAAACTGGGTTATTTCAAGTATTCTCAAAGATTAGCCTGTGCAGTGTGCACATGCTAATTAGGGACGACACTTTCCGCCTAAACTGGATCTTGGATTGAAAAAAATCCATAAAAGCGGAAAGTTTTGTACCTGATTAGCCTGCGTGGAAAATCCCTAAAAGAGTTTAGGAGGTATGAAGCAGACATGAAAGTGTTTTTGACAGACTGTCAGACAAAGCACATTTTTATAACCCCCATTCAACGAGGAAATAACAATGTCATACAGACTTGCTCATGTTAAGAACAACTGTATTTATGTTCAAATGTTACGATGCAGTTATGCACTTACGTCTTCCCAATCTTCATCATCATCATCAGCCGTTGCCTTAGGACCAAAGCCCCCAAAGTAGTATATACGGGTATCAATGACTGCTGCCTGCAGTTTATCTCGGGGACTTGGAGCAACGCCTTCACCCGTCAGCTCCGTCCACTTCAGGGTATCTAATGGACAATACAGACATCCACATTACTACACATTTTAAACTTCACACTAAACACTTCTATTGCTTAATGCACTTTGTATCAGTCTGTTGTCAAACTCAAAGTAAAGGAAAAGACCATAACATACACATGCATATTTATGTGATAAAAACTTCTTAATAAACCTAAACATGAAAGATATACAAAATTTAGCTTGAAGCCACTGTCTTGGGGTTAGTGGAGGCATTATATTCTGACATTAAGATATTTAAATTTTCTTTCAGTTTTACTGAGAAAATGAAAAACTATAATTTTCTCCAACAAATGAGCTGTGTTATTGGAAAAACTGGGCTTAGCGCATGTGCGTTAAGAGTCGTCCCAGAATAGCCTGTGCAGTCTGCACAGGCTAACCAGGAACAACACTTTCCGTCTAAATTGGATTTTTGATAANTCCGACTGTTTTGCTCCTCCGTTCGTGTAACGACTCTCTTTTTGCGTCCACGAGTGGCCATTTTCAGAAAATGAAAGTAGAAATCGGACTGGTCTACGAATAATTACAATAATACCCCAAAGATTGATAACCGCTGGAAAGACTGCCGTCTTTTCTTCACAGGACGGCACATAACTATCCGGTACATTTTGTACGGAAAATAACCAGTCTGAAAATACACCCGGTGTTCGTAAGAATTGCGTTTCGTGACGCAAGGTTTTTTACGAGAATTACATTATTATATTTGTATTTGCGTTTTTGTACCCTTTATTTTGCATTTAATTACGTTTTTGGTTATTTTAATTGCGTAATAACGCAAATACGCTTGTTATCTATACCGCTGCCCTCATCATCCTCCTGAAATAGGCCAGCATCATAAATTCACAGTTCTAGGACTCCCAACCCCCACCCCAATGGATCAAAGGAGCCTCTTTCTGGGAAAACTGGGTTATTTCAAGTATTCTCAAAGATTTGCCTGTGCAGTGTGCACATGCTAATTAAGGACGACACTTTCCGCCTAAACTGGATCTTAGATTGAAAAAAATCCATAAAAGCGTTAAGTTTTGTACCTGATTAGCCTGCGTGGAAAATCCCTAAAAGTATAGGAGGTATGAAGCAGACATGAAAGTGTTTTGGACAGACGGACAGACAAAGCACATTCCTATAACCCCCCATTCAACGAGGAAATAACAAGGTCATACAGACTTGCTCGTGTTAAGAACAACTGTATGTATGTTCAAATGTCACATGCAGTAATGCACTTACGTCTTCCCAATCTTCATCATCATCATCAGCCGTTGCCTTAGGACCAAAGCCCCCAAAGTAGTATATACGGGTATCAATGACTGCTGCCTGCAGTTTATCTCGGGGACTTGGAGCAACGCCTTCACCCGTCAGCTCCGTCCACTTCAGGGTATCTAATGGACAATACAGACATCCACATTACTACACATTTTAAACTTCACACTAAACACTTCTATTGCTTAATGCACTTTGTATCAGCCTGTTGTCAAACTCAAAGTAAAGGAAAAGACCATAACATACACATGCATTTTTATGTGAAAAAAACTTCTTAATAAACCTGACATGAAAGATATACAAAATTTAGCTTGAAGCCACTGTCTTGGGGTTAGTGGAGGCATTATATTCTGACATTAAGATATTTAAATTTTCTTTCAGTTTTACTGAGAAAATGAAAAACTATAATTTTCTCCAACAAATGAGCTGTGTTATTGGAAAAACTGGGCTTAGCGCATGTGCGTTAAGAGTCGTCCCAGAATAGCCTGTGCAGTCTGCACAGGCTAACCAGGAACAACACTTTCCGTCTAAATTGGATTTTTGAATCCATACAAGCCGAAAGTTTCATCCCTGATTGGCCTGTGCGGACTGCACAGGCTAATCTGGGATGACACTTTACGCACATGCATAAAGCCCAGTTTTCCCAGAAAGCGGCTCAAATGTACACAACCAGCTTCAGCATACCCAGGTCTAGCACATGGAGGCTGCCCAGCCAGCCCAACTCCTGGTTGAGGCCCCCATACAGGTACAGCTTGTTACCCACCGTGGCCAGGCTGGCGGCTATGCACGCCTCCGGTCTTGGGGTCAGCGTGTTCAGCTTGGACCAGCAGCCAGATTCTGTGAAGAGGTATGTGATAGATTAGAACAGTAAAATATATGACACCTTTATGTTTTTTCGTACATTTGTAAGCCTAGCATGTTGAGCATGTTCAGAATCAATACAATATACCGGTACTAGAGTGTTTCGACTCCAATATATTTCTGCTCATTTGAAACATGTCACTGCTGTGCGGACATCAAATTAATGATGCTTATTTTAAAATTTAAACAAGCAAGTTCATTGAATTGATATCCCCGCCAATTTCAAAATTTTGTGACAGACGGAAGGACATAATGACGGATGGGAAACGCCAATTCTATACAGGCCTCGACACTAACTTTTTTTTCAACTAGCCCGTTCGGGCTAGCAAATGCAGAACCTACTAGCCCTGACCAATCTTTCATGTGCCCTGACCCAAGTATTATCAAAACACTTATATTTATCATAGAAATAAAATAGGTACTGACGTGTTTTCTCGATTAAAATACGTTCCAAATCTATTTCGAGATATGATTAGTTAAAAAGCGTTTGTTGTCTCCGACTTCACTCTGGGATTTAATTGTCATCTGATCGTACTGTATTAAGATTTTTACATCTTTGACAAGCTTATTTAAAATGCAGTTTATTGATATATTCCTCGAGGAAAGCATGGGCTTTATAATTTGATTGATGAATTAAAACTTCGTAGCGCATTTAAAAANTTTTTTGGAAATTGGGAATTTTTTACCAAATTTTGGGAAAAAAGTATACTTTTTGCCATTGGGAACATAGCCGTTATTCGGCTATAAAATCGGGCCAAAAAAAACCCTGTAAAACAAGCAAGAATAATTTAAAATACCGGGAAATGTCATTCTGAATTGAAAGCACTTGAGCACATGGCATGATACTAAAAATAGAAAAAACGTTGTATGACCGTGAAATCTCGGGAGATTCTCATTTAAAATATGTCTGTCGCATCGTTGTTGTTCTCGATATATTAGAGAAGAAAAGATAAATTTCTCTATTTAAGGTAGTATTTTGTGAAAGAATATATCAGTTTGATGTGAAAAATGTCAATCTTTTCAATCAAGTGGTTGATTTTAGCAAATAACTGCATTTAAAAGCTGTTTTGGACCAGTCTTTGTTAGCTGTCAACTTTTCGGGAATTTCTGGTTGACTTACCTTATGAGGTTGGTCCATAACTATAAAGTCGCGCCAGTCAAAAATCATAAAAAAGCGACATTTAAAGTTATGGTAGCCAGAACTACCGGGTTGCAGGCTACCCAACTGCAGAATTTTAGTCTTAAACACTGATACTGTACACGATCATTTATTGAGAAACCTTTTTTATATACAAAAGAACCAAATACATCATTGAATTGCTAGTGTGTTTCTTTAATACTTACTTTCTATTCACGTCTACGATTTAAGAGCGAATTACTCAATTTGGTGCAATGTGTGTAATAAATATTTCCCGCAAAAAACAATGGTCGCTTTGATGAATCCAACGAAAGTAATCGATTAAATCGAACACCGGTTAAAAAAACAGGTTACATTACACTATTATTGCACATCTTTTTTTATAAATAAAACAGTTACTTTTTAAATTCTCAATTTTTATTTTTTAAAAGCCATTTGTCGGTGCAAAGCAATAAATAGAATAAATATTATAGAACCCTGATATGTCATGTAATTGCCTACGAATAGGGCAATGTCAGCCACAAAAATGGTTAAGAGCCTAGGAGCATTTGGAAGCAAATAAATTTGTCCAGTGTCTAACATTATTCCAGCATGTAAATAACGTTTATAACTCAATCCCATGAAACGTAGATAGGATTTGTAAGTAAAATTGCTCTTCCTTATCATATTTACACGTTATTACAGTTATGAAAACAAAAGATGACTTACATCTTCTACTGCAAAGCGGCAAATGATTACTCCACGGTCAACAATCTCTTGGCGAGATACAGTGATACAATCTCGGGGCATTGAAATGATATCTTTGTAGTTTCTTGTTATCATCATAAAGTAGAATGATCGACCAGAATGCGTGTGTCATGAATTTCGAAGTTACTGAGGTCGGCTGTTCCAACGCTGTATCAAGAACATGAACGTGCTGTGGATCCAGTGTGTGTCCCAGCAACCCTTGTCTTGAAGTTGTGATGTCACATAGATGTTGTGATGTCACAAAGATGTTGTGATGACACATAGATGGTGTGATGTCACATAGATGGTGTGATGTCACATATATGGTGTGATGTCACATAGATGGTGCCATGTCACATAGATGGTGCCATGTCACATAGGTGGTGTGATGTCACATAGATGGTGTGATGTAACATAGATGGTGTGATGTAACATAGATGGTGTGATGTCATATAGATGGTGCCATGTTACATAGGTAGTGTGATGTCACATAGGTGGTGTCATGTCACAAATATGGTGCCATGTCACATAGGTGGTGTCATGTCACATAGATGGTGCCATGTCACATAGATGGTGCCATGTCACATAGGTGGTGTGACGTCACATAGGTGGTGTGATGTCACATAGATGGTGTGATGTCACATAGATGGTGCCATGTCACATAGGTGGTGTGATGTCACATAGATGGTACCATGTCACAAAGATGGTATCATGTCACATAGGTAGTGTCATGTCACAAAGATGGTGCCATGTCACAAATATGGTGTCATGTCACATAGGTGGTGTCATGTCACATAGATGGTGCCATGTCACAAATATGGTGTCATGTCACATAGGTGGTGTCATATCACAAAGATGGTGTCATGTCACATAGGAGTTGTCATGTCACATAGGTGGTGTTATGTCACATATGTGGTATCATGTCACATAGGTGATGTCATGTCACAAAGATGGTGTCATGTCACATAGGTGGTGTCATGTCACAAAGATGATGTCATGTCACAAAGATGGTGTCATGTCACATAGGTGGTGTCATGTCACAAAGGTGGTGTCATGTCACATAGGTGGTGTTTTGTCACTAAGATGGTGTCATGTCATAAATATGGTGTCATGTCATAAATATGGTGTCATGTCACATAGGTAGTCTCATGTCACATAGGTGGTGCCATGTCACAAAGATGGTATCATGTCACATAGGTGGTGTCATGTCACAAAGGTGGTGTCATGTCACATAGATGGTGTCATGTCACTAAGATGGTGTCATGTCATAAATAGGGTGTCATGTCATAAATATGGTGTCATGTCACATCGGTGGTGTCATGTCACATATGTGGTGCCATGTCACAAAGATGGCGTCATGTCACAAAGATGGTGTCATGTCACATAGGTGATGTCATGTCACATAGGTGGTGTCATGTCACAAAGATGGTGTCATGTCACATAGGTGGTGTCATGTCACATAGATGGTGCCATGTCACAAAGATGGTGTCATGTCACATAGGTGGTGTCATATCACAAAGATGGTGTCATGTCACAAAGATGGTGTCATGTCACATAGGAGTTGTCATGTCACATAGGTGGTGTCATGTCACATATGTGGTATCATGTCACATATGTGGTATTATGTCACATAGGTGGTGTCATGTCACATATGTGGTGTCATGTCACAAAGATGGTGTCATGTCACATAGGTGGTGTCATGTCACAAAGTTGGTGTCATGTCACATAGGTGGTGTTATGTCACTTAGATGGTGTCATGTCATTAATATGGTATCATGTCATAAATATGGTGTCATGTCACATAGGTGGTGTCATGTCACATAGGTGGTGCCATGTCACAAAGATGGTGTCATGTCACAAAGATGGTGTCATGTCACATAGGTGATGTCATGTCACATAGGTGGTGTCATGTCACATAGATGGTGTCATGTCACATAGATTGTGAAACATATATGAGTCGCCCTCTGGGAAAACCAGGCTTTATGCATGTGCGTAAAGTGTCGTCCCAGATTAGCCTGTGCAGTCTACAAAGGCTGCTTCAGAGAAAACACTTTCTGCCTTCACTGGATTTTTTTTATAAGAAGAGACTTCCTTTAAACCAAAAATTCCATAAAAGCGTAAAGTATCGTCCCTGAGTATACTCTGAGGACTACACAGGCTTATCTCTGATGGATCTTTATGAACNCTTCAATGGTGTTACATTATATCAAATCGGAGAAGTTGATCGTCTGATTTGCAACGTTGCAATCACATAGTCGTAAATGCGAATGTAATCATACCGAAAACAGTGTGCGGCGCTAAGTATCCAACGGTCGTTCAAAATGATTCCGCCACACAAGTGTCTATTAAGCTTTCGAACTCCAGCTTGCCACGGATAGAAGCCCTTTTCTGCAATGTCCCCATCATGTATCAGTCCAGATGCAGACCGTTTTTTTCTCGAATTATCTACCAGAGGTCGCATACCTAAAACACCAATATATATTTATATTCACACATAACGTCATGTTTCTGTTTTTGCCATGGCTGACTGGTATAACTTTTGACCTAGATTTCCCGCGGTAATGTTGCAGCTTAAAAGGTCTCTGGCTGTGAAAGTGGGCGTTGATGACTAACATTTACATTAAACAAAATGAAATGAAAATTAGTATAGATATTGCAGTAAATAATAGTTGATTGCATGTATAACACTCTCCTGAGCTTCAACCAGTTTAGGGATCGTCTGTATAAATTAACTTCAAGAGGATAATGTATCGGAGAATTTGAATATAGTTTGAATTTTATAATTTAGTCATAATGTTCTACTTGTTTTTCGGCTATTAATGTTGCACGGCTGACAACATTCATTCACACTAAAGATAAAAATAAGAATTAAGAGTATCTTAAAATATTTTGTTAATCAGCATGAAACGTGTACAGTCCGAAAGGTAATGGATTTCACACTAGTAGGGACGGAACATTCTAGGCAAAGGAATTCAACACATCGACCATCGTGGTCCTTTTTTATTATATTAAGGCGCAACACTCAACACCTAAAAGCCGATTTTCTTTTTTGAAAACAAAACTTCACTTATTTCATTGATATGCTAGCTGAAGATGTAAAGCAAGTTAATCGGTTTAGCGAGTTGATGACTGACATTATTCCATAATTGCTTTTTTCGGGCTAAATATAACTCCGGCATCTTTGCCACATACGTATAATAATATTTTGTTACAATCATTCTTCCTTGCTATGGCTTGAAAACAACTCACCACATGTATTCTTAGGGCTGCATATAACTGCTGCATCTTCATGGTGCCCACAGTCATGAAACCCAACACCAGAATGGCGGCATGCCATGATGGATGATTCGGTTCCGCAACATTGTACCTCATCCAGAAGAATACTCGAACTTCCTTGACCAAAGTGAGAGTTATTCAACGCTTTCCCACCACTACAAAAAGTGTCTGTATCATTATAATTTTGTATCGACATTATAATTTTCTCATAACCGAAGTACCTAACGCAACATACAAAGTTTGTATAAATGTACGTCAATCGATCGATTCAAGATAAAAGGCATTAAATATACCCAGCCAACAATCTACAGATATTTTTCATTCCAAAAGATTTTCTTTAAAGTTCTTTTTCATTTAAACACCTTTGGAAATACAACCTTGGAAACTGTAGATTTACGTATTGTTTTCTTTTCTGTCATAGAGCAATAAATTGCATAGTATTCACAGCAACAACATTCACTGGCTGTCAGTTTTCAATTCATACATTCAACTCACCCATATCCAAGCATTTTGCAGATGACTTTGGCATCGTTGTCGTCCCAATGATCGTCACACACAGTACCTCGAAGAGTACCGATAACAATTTCCACACGTCCAGATTGGTTGTTAGGTCCATTAACCAACTCTATTCTCACCTCGTTTACTAAAACATGAATGCAACACGTAAACAGTATAAACATTTATTTCGTCGTTCCTTTCCAATGTTGTAATTATTGTGCTATGGTCAATATCGAATCATTGAAAATTTCAATGGCAACAAAATTCAATTGATTCTCTCATATTGCTGTTCAATTGGAAATACAAAATGGTAGGTACATTTTATTCGGCGCGTATTTTAAATGATTAAATCCGTTCCAAGGCGATTAACCTTTTTTTAAATAATGTTTTTAATTTTATAGTTGTGTTTTTGTACTGATCCATTTTGTAGACGCAATCGGCTACGTGACATGTATCAAAGACCATCGGAGGGCAACACGAATGATTCATCAATAGCTCTTGGTCTGGAGTTTCATTGTTTGTGTATTTATTTCTGTTTTGTCTGAATTGGCATTTTGAAAAAAAAAAACATGATACAGGTTACTCTGGCATCAACGCGTTGAACAATCAACGTAATGGGTATAGTGATAGTACTTGATAAAACCGATTGACATTCTCGATATCAAGTACTGAATAAGTTGCCTCCCTTCACAAAACGACTCAAGCACGAGGATGACGATGTGAAACCTGGAATTGCCTTTAGAGGCATTATAATATTCATTGGTTACACATATTAAATCAAATCATAACATACGTATTTCTTTGTCGTTAAATGTGTCACAGATGTATTGACTTGATCGTATAATTTGATTTGTTTTTCCAATCCTTAGTTATAAAAAACATGCATATATATATTTGAAACAGAAACACATTATGTCACACAAAGAAACTTTGCAAAAGCTCCTTTCATTTATAACTTATGACCTAAAACCATGCCTGAATGAGGGACTTTTGTGGTTACACTTAGTACATCACTCGATACACATTTTGATCGGTAGAACCATGCAGAAATGCACAAAATGTAGTGTGGCCGTATTGGTAAATGCAGAGGTACATGATCTGTTTAACAATGACCCAGCTTTATTCCATTTTCTCAATGGCCGATGGCCATTTACTTAATTGTATAAATTAAGACACGAAATTATGGACACGGCATCCAAGAAGGAAGCTAGCACATTAAAACCCAACTTGATACCGCTTTCAGTCTTGAAGTTTATAGATAATAGTCCAATGAAAATCAACTACAAAACACTTACCTGTAGTTGTTGTTGTGGGTGGAGTCGTAGTTGGCGTGGTTGGAGTCGAAGTTTGTGTGGTTGGAGGCGGAGTTTCCGTGGTTGAAGTCTTAGTTTCCTTGGTTGGTGTCGGAGTTGACGCGGTTGGAGTCGGAGCTTGCGTTATTGAAACGTGAAACATATGCACGAAAAAATGATCTATCGATCATAGAGATACCTTCAAAAAAAATTCCTTGTATCCAAGTATTATACATTTTAACTAAAAAAAACATCAATGTCTCACATCGAAATCATTTCAATGAATCGAGTTCATTTCTACATTTCATCGTCCTTTGCACTTACGATGCTCCAATATTCTTGTTGTCTAAGGAACACAGAATTGTCACTATTTATATTTATTAATTTAAAGAATATTAAGCTATCAAAACATTTACCGCACGTTTCGGCCGCCTCGTCGTAACCATCGAGACAGTCCGGATAGTAGTCACACAACTGCGTCTTTGGGAGGCACTTTCCATCGTCACATTCGAACATGTCTACACCACAGTCTTCAGGTTCTGTATGCGAGACAGAGAGATAACGATTCATTGGTTCAAATATTTAATTTGTTGTATGATGCTCCAATATGACACAATATATCTCAGCTTTGATTGCGGGACTCTACTTTGTTCAACGAGAATACTTAATGTGTAACATCTATATAATCTCGTTTTGTTCGATACTTTATCACAATATATATGGATTCTGATAGATTATCAGGAGCAAAATCCTTATCAACACCCGCTAGTTTGTTTATTTAAGCCAAGTGCACAATCACCCATACACTCCAGGACGATACATACAACACAACACCATACGTAATCATGATCATAACTGGGTTCACCGCCCTGAAAAGGTCAATACAAAGAACGGTGGGTTGAACTATAGAGGGATACACCTACATTTTTTGAGTATTCAAAGTTATGTTTAATTTAAAAAGATCGGGCTCGAAGGACTCGACAGTGTATGAATAACCGATCTCTTCACACTAATCAAGCTAACAATTATGCTTCCACCCAATGTTATGTGAGGAACAGTTACCGAGTTGTGTTTTAATGCATGGGTTATTCATACAATATCCACTTTCTTTATATAATGACATTTATATCATATATTAATATATAAGTACTCTCACAGAGTAGAGAAGAACGGCATGATATGTCAATATCATCATATCCAATATTTATTATTTGTATGGGTTAAAAATGACTTACGTTGTGAAACTTAGTACATCACTCGCTACACCTTTTTATTGGTCGAACCGTGAAACAATAAACAAAATATAGTGTGGCCCTTTTGTACGGAATACCGTTAGGGCCATCGTGGTTACACATTAAAAATCAGAGGGCGAGAATGCGAAAACGCGATAGTACGATGACGACAATGCGACAGTGCGATGACTACAGTGCGACATTACGATGGTGACAATGCGATAGTATGATGGCGACAATGCGACAATGCGATAATGCGATAATACGATGACGACAGTGAGACAATACGATGACGACAGTGCGACAATACGATGACGACAGTGCGACAATACGATAGCGAAAGTGCGATAGTACGATGGCGACAATGCGAGAATGCGAGAACGCGATAGTACGATAGCGACAGTGCGCCAATACGATGAGGACAGTTCGACAATACGATGGCGACAGTGCGATAGTACGATGGCGACAATGCGAGAATGCGAGAACGCGATAGTACGATGGCGACAATGCGACAATACGATGACGACAATACGATGGCGACAATGCAATAGTACGACGGCGACAATGCGATGGTACGATGTCGACAGTACGATATGATTATCGCAGGGTCGCCATCGTACTGTCGCAATGGTAAAGTTTAAACGCAAACTGGCACTGTATTTAAAGTGATCGCAAACGTTATCTGGAATGAGCGTGTCAATACACTCGACGGAGTCAACCTATATGGATAACCAACGCCTTTTGATCAGTCGAGCTTTAACTTAAGCTTCAAACCGGTGTCAAGTCAGGAACAGTTATCGCATTGTTTCGAAAGCCATGCGTTATTCATCCACTATCAGCTATCTTGATAGAACAGTATGACAATCATATATAATTATATAATTCGTAAACTACCTGAGTAGAGATGAAAGTCACTATCTAAAGCAGCTAAAAACTTAGTTTCAATTTAATTAATTAATGATTCATATGGTTTAAGGAATTTTAAAAATAAATAAACACATAATATTACAGAACAAACGTTTTCAAACGCTCTCAAATCACGGCTGCACTAGGGGCTTTGTTGGTAAAGAATAGAAGATAACTCACGACATCTCTTTACCGGGAGAGAAATACAAACAAAGAACACATATCAGGAGACCATTTTTCATAAACACCCGCTAGGCTTGTATTTAAGGCAAGTGACCAATTTCCTTTTACACTTCAGGACACATACACCCTGGCAAAACAAACATAAAAATGATCAAAGCTTGGATCACCGCATCGAAACGGTCAATGCAAATACTTTGGTTTTCAACCGTATGCATGGCATAAGGTACAATCACTGTTTTTCTACACCCCGATCGGAAATGAGTAAGTGAAAACGAATTGTAATACCAATAAATTGTGTTCTTAACTGATGCTGCATTTTAACTAATCAGAAGGATTATAACGTGTATGAATAAACCATGTCTATTGACCAATCGAGATAAAAATACAACATCCGACCACAGTCAAGTAAGGAAAAATAACTGAGTTGTGTTGAAAGGCATGTGGTATTCATAAATATGCTGTCTGGATAGAACCACCTGTACAACAAATATAATTATATTTGTATTATCTTGAGTATAGATGGACGTCATGATCACTCAATAGCAAAGAAATCATATTCAATATTATTTTTTAAAGTTTAAACAGAAACACATTATGTCACACAAAGAAACTTTGCAAAAGCTCCTTTCATTTATAACTTATGACCTGAAACCATGCCTGAATGAGGGACTTTTGTGGCTACACTTAGTACATCAATCGATACACATTTTGATCGGTAGAACCATGCAGAAATGCACAAAATGTAGTGTGGCCGTATTGGTAAATGCAGAGGTACATGATCTGTTTAACAATGACCCTGCTTTATTCCATTTTCTCAATGGCCGATGGCCATTTACTTAATTGTATAAATTAAGACACGAAATTATGGACATGGCATCCAAGAAGGAAGCTAGAACAGTAAAACCCAACTTGATACCGCTATCAGTCTTGAAGTTTATAGATAATAGTCCAATGAAAATCAACTACAAAACACTTACCTGTAGTTGTTGTTGTGGGTGGGGTCGTAGTTGGCGTGGTTGGAGTCGTAGTTTGTGTGGTTGGAGGCGGAGTTTCCGTGGTTGGAGTCGTAGTTTCCTTGGTTGGTGTCGGAGTTGACGCGGTTGGAGTCGGAGCTTGCGTTATTGAAAATTAAAACATATGCACGAAAAAATGATCTATCGATACCTTCAAAACAAATTTACCTTGTATCCAAATATTATACATTTTAACTAAAAAACATCAATGTCTCACATCGAAATTTTTTCAATGAATCGAGTTCATTTCTACATTTCATCGTCCTTTGCACTTACGATCCTCGAATATTCTTGTCGTCTAAGGAACACAGAATTGTCACTATTTATATTTATTAATTTAAAGAATATTAAGCTATCAAAAACATTTACCGCACGTTTCGGCCGCCTCGTCGTAACCATCGAGACAGTCCGGATAGTAGTCACACAACATCGTCTTGTTGAGGCACTTTCCATCGTCACATTCGAACATGTCTACACCACAGTCTTCAGGTTCTGTATGCGAGACAGAGAGATAACGATTCATTGGTTCAAATATTTAATTTGTTGTATGATGCTCCAATATGACGCAATATATCTCAGCTTTGATTGCGGGACTGTACTTTGTTCAACGAGAATGCTTCGTGTGTAACATCTATATAATCTCGTTTTGTTTGATACTTTATCACAATATATATGGATTCTGATAGATTATTAGGAGAAAAATCCTTATCAACACCCGCTAGTTTTTTATTTAAGCCAAGTGCACAATCACCCATACACTCCAGGACGATACATACAACACAACACCATACGTAATCATGATCATAGCTGGGTTCACCGCCCTGAAAAGGTCAATACAAAGCAAGGTGGGTTAAACTATAGAGGGATACACCTACATTTTTTGAGTGTTCAAAGTGATGTTTAATTTAAAAAGATCTGAAGCTCGAAGGACTCGACAGTGTATGAATAACCGATCTCTTCACACTAATCAAGCTAACAATTATGCTTCCACCCAATGTCATGTGAGGAACAGTTAGCGAGTTGTGTTTTAATGCATGGGTTATTCATACAATATCCACTTTCTTTATATAATGACATTTATATCATATATTAATATATAAGTACTCTCACAGAGTAGAGAAGAACGGCATGATATGTCAATATCATCATATCCAATATTTATTATTTGTATGGGTTAAAAATGACTTACGTTGTGAAACTTAGTACATCACTCGCTACACCTTTTTATTGGTCGAACCGTGAAACAATAAACAAAATATAGTGTGGCCCTTTTGTACGGAATACCGTTAGGGCCATCGTGGTTACACATTAAAAATCAGAGGGCGAGAATGCGAAAACGCGATAGTACGATGACGACAATGCGACAGTGCGATGACTACAGTGCGACATTACGATGGTGACAATGCGATAGTATGATGGCGACAATGCGACAATGCGATAATGCGATAATACGATGACGACAGTGAGACAATACGATGACGACAGTGCGACAATACGATGACGACAGTGCGACAATACGATGACGACAGTGCGACAATACGATAGCGAAAGTGTGATAGTACGATGGCGACAATGCGAGAATGCGAGAACGCGATAGTACGATGGCGACAGTGCGACAATACGATGAGAACAGTTCGACAATACGATGGCGACAGTGCGATAGTACGATGGCGACAATGCGAGAATGCGAGAACGCGATAGTACGATGGCGACAATACGATGACGACAATACGATGGCGACAATGCAATAGTACGACGCGACAATGCGATGATACGATGTCGACAGTACGATATGATTATCGCATTGTCGCCATCGTTCTGTCGCACTGTCGCAATCGTATTGTCGCACAATTGTCGTAACCATCGAGACAGTACGGTAAGTAGTCACATTCCATCATTTAAAATGTGATTTAACATGTCATTAAAATGAGTTTAAATTTTGAGTAATAGCTGTTTCATTTGCATTACATTGTATTTGATAAATATGTAATAACGAATGGTTGTTTTGTGATTGGCAATGTGTGAAGTTCAGCATATTTTTAAACCTATAAGGAAACCAAATAATTTGCATTTACAGTTTCATTGCGTTGATCCTAGTTTAAAGCCTTTTTTAATGTTTTGTTTTGTTTTGCCTCCTGTATTATCTTTGGTACAAAATTGTCCTGTCTTTTTAAGCCACTTTTATATTGCTTAAAAATAGGATTTGTTTGTATGCTGACGAGAGTTTCTCTCCCGGTGCCTTCAGGTCAAAAAGGAGACACCATTAAAATGAGTAAAATTCAAGATAAAATTTAGTAAAATGAAAGGCCTCTATTTTTTTTTTCAGCCCTTATTCCAGGCCGAAAAACGATGGGCCTTTAAATCAAAGAATAGCGATAAACTTTGTTCTCACGTATTAATGAGTTATCTAATTTGTTTATGTCAAAGTCTGCAGCGCACGTAAATTAAACGACTTATAAAAACAATAACATCTGGGCGATTGTGTCATATTGATCTTTATCGGATCGGTTAAAATTATCTGGTTAGTCAAAGTTGCTTTCCATACTTCATTCGAATATATTTAATTTGTCAGCAGAAAGCTAAAATATATTCATGAAATCCAATTCTTTACTGTCAATCGGTGTAATCCGGTACTCCACAACTTTGCAGAACATAGAAAACATCGAAGGTACAAACAATGGTTGAAATATTTAAGGTTGAAATGTTTTGTGATTTCAAATATTCAGTTATGTTTAAACCCCGTATATAAATATGATATGGTATGCTGTTGTTTTTTTTTCTCAAATATTTAGCGCATCTCATATAAAGTCTTACCCATAAAGTCATATAATGTATGGATAAACAATACATTTTGAAGATTAATGTAACCTACCAATAGGGCAGTTGAATTCATCAGTCATATCGACGCAGTTCGGATAACCGTCGCACTCCAAACCACCTTCGATGCACTCTCCAGTTCCGCAGGTAAATTTGTCTGTTGCACATTCTGTGTGCAAGAATATATTGTTATAGCTACAATGCAATTATCAAAAGTTGCGCTTGTAAATTATATCAACATGTGGTACTTGAACGAAAATGACTCCTGCTATGGTTCTGTTTGTTGCAAAGGCTCGATCGAATTTCTCAATTAAGTAATTTTCTTGAAAAAGAGATGACCGCCTATAATTACCTTTTATTTAATTACAACTAGACGTGTCATGATAATACATTATAAATTTCTTTGAGCTCACAAAATTAAATGTGCCTTTAATATTAAACTCTTAAATAGTGTTTAATTATGTAACCCATCGTTTTATGCCTTTTCGAAAGGACTGCACACGTTAGAAAAATACGACACGTTATATGAATCGAGCCCGACATTTAAAAAACTGGTATCCCAATTTAACTCAAACCTTGAATAAATATATGATGAGCTCTTACCGGGCGGTGGAGGGCAGTTCAGTTCGTCAGCCCCATTATCGCAGTCCTTAATCCCATCGCACATCTCAGAAGGGTCCACGCAATATCCGTCTGAGCACATAACAGCACAGTCTGTTTAAAAAAAATGCAATGTCTAGTTTTACTAATAAACAATAAGCCATGCCAAAAAAAAATCTTTTATTATAACGGTTTTCCTGATTTGTGTAAATTAAAAAAAACATGTCTGCACATATCAACACATTTACAAATAATTAAATCATCAATGCATAATGATAACAGCAACGATAACAACATCAAGCAATACTTCCTTAAATGATACACATAGAATGCTTTATCTCGAGATTTTTTGTGGCATTCCGTGCACACTTGGTCAACTAGATCCACAGTCGAATTTTAAGCAAAACACAGAACGGATCAAATCACTTTTTGAAGGTTGACTTAGCTTAGAAATAGTGAACTTGTTGCAAACAATTCTGGCCATTTTCGAAAAACGTCAAACTTTTGCGAGGACGTTGAGGAACGCGTACCTGCGTTTGAGCAGTTGAACTCATCCGACAAGTCCTCACAATCTTCACTTCCGTCACAGAGCTGCGTCTGAGCAATGCACGTGCCGTCCATGCACGAAGCCTTCTCGCAAGGTTCAGGTGTAGGTTCTGGTGTAGGTACAGGTTCAGGTTGAGGACATGTGAACATAGCATTGAGGTTTACTTGTGCTACACGGTCCTTTAAGAAGAAGACCACTTGTTATGGTCAATTATGGCTAATGGTTCCTAAGTTGTTATGTAAAGGTCTTTATAATGTATGTGTCCCCCATCGTCCAGTTTCGTCATCAGGGGCATGATTGGAAGACAAGTTGTAAAGGACCATTTAACGATGTGTCATACCAAATGTGTGGTTGCAGAGAGATTGTTTAAAGTTTTCACCTTTAAACATCTATTTGTCGTATGTTGACTTAACATGCACCAGCCTTAGAGAATTGAGCCACCCATGGATATTTCCCGAGAAAATCTGCCAAGCTGTTTAAGAGGTGATGTATTCAGAAATACAATGTTGACGACGGACGACATACGACATACGACCGACGACGATGGACGCCGAACAGACACACAACACTATAGAACACCTTGAGCAATCCGAGTGCAATCAAAGAAACACTATATTTATTCCAGTTTCATTCATTTTATGTGTTGTGAAAAGGCCAATGTAAAAGTCAGGGCATTGAAAATGAATGTAAAAATGCAACCAATTTAGATGAAATCGATTTGTAAACACGGGTCCTGGTTACAGATCATTACCAGCATATGTACATGTACGCTTAAGACCAGGGTCATTATCCACTTTACTTATTAGTGAATTTAAATTAATTACTTATACACATATAAAAGTCTATGTATATANTAAGGAAACCAAATAATTTGCATTTACAGTTTCATTGCGTTGATCCTAGTTTAAATCCTTTTTTATGTTTTGTTTTGTTTTGCCTTCTGTATTATCTTTGGTGCAAAATTTTGCTGTCATTTTAAGCCACTTTTATATTGCTTAAAAATAGGATTCTTTTGTATGCTGACGAGAGTTTCTCTCCAGGTGCCTTCAGGTCAAAAAGGAGACACCATAAAATAGATTAAAATTCGTGATAAAATTTAGTAAAATGAAAAGCCTCCATTTTTTTTTCTACCCTAATTCCAGGCCGAAAAACGATGTGCCTTTAAATCAAAGAATAGCGATAAACTTTGTACTCACCTATTAATGAGCTATCTCATTGGTCCATGTCAAAGTCTGCAGCGCACGTAAATTAAACGACTTATAAAAACAATAACATCCAGGCGATTGTGTCATATTGATCTTTATCGGATCGGTTAAAATTATCTGGTTAGTCAAAGTTGCTTTCCATACTTAATTCGAATATATTTAATTTGTCAGCAGAAAGCTAAAATATATTCATGAAATCCAATTCTTTACTGCCAATCGGTGTAATCTGGTACTCCACAACTTTGCAGAACATAGAATACATCGAAGGTACAAACAATGGTTGAAATTTTTAAGGTTGAAATGTTTTGTGATTTCAAATATTCAGTTATGTTTGAACCCTGTATATAAATATGATATGGTATGCTGTTGTGTTTTTTTTTCTCAAATATTGAGCGCATCTCATATAAAGTCTTACCCATAAAGTTATATAATGTATGGATTAACAATACATTTTGAATATTAATGTAACCTACCAATAGGGCAGTTGAATTCATCAGTCATATCGACGCAGTTCGGATATCCGTCGCACACCACATCACCTTCGATGCACTCTCCAGTTCCGCAGGTAAATTCGTCTGGTGCACATTCTGTGTGAAAGAATATATTTTTATAGCTACAATGCAATTATCAAAAGTTGCGCGTGTAAATTATATCAACATGTGGTACCTGAACGAAAATGACTCCTGCTATGGTTCTGTTTGTTGCAAAGGCTCGATCGAATTTCTCAATTAAGTAATTTTCTTGAATAAGAGATGACCGCCTATAATAACCTTTTATTTAATTACAACTAGACGTGTCATGATAATACATTATACATTACTTTGAGCTCACAAAATTAAATGTGCCTTAAATATTAAACTCTTAAATAGTGTTCAATTATGTAACCCATCGTTTTATGCCTTTTCGAAAGCACTGCACACGTTAGAAAAATACGACACGTTATATGAATCGAGCCCGATATTTAAAAAACTGGTATCACAATTCAACTCAAACCTTGAATAAAAATATGATGAGCTCTTACCGGGCGGTGTAGGGCAGTTCAGTTCGTCGGCCCCAGTATCGCAGTCCTTAATCCAATCGCACATCTCAGAAGGGTTCACGCAATATCCGTCTGGGCACATAACAGCACAGTCTGTTTACAAAAAATCTAATGTCTAGTTTTACTAATAAACAATAAACCATGCCAAAAAAATAATCTTTTATATAACGGTTTTCCTGATTTGTGTAAATTAAAAAAAAAAAAAAACATGTCTGCACATATCAACACATTTACAACGTTATGTATACATTTTGATTCGTAAATAAAATGCACCTACTGCAATTTTTCTCGTCATCCTCATCGTCACAGTCCGGGACTCCGTCGCAAACCATCTTCCTTGTAATGCAGGCTCCACTAACACAACGGTGCTCACATTCTGTATTTGCGATATAAAAACATCATTTTATAACAGATGTGTTTCTTTTCCAACCGAAATAACATTTGTAGTTTAGAGATAAAAACAACAGTATTTCGATTTTGAGAGTTAATCGGAGAACCGGAAACCACAGGCTGTAGTAGGGAAAATAAACATGGCATTTGATATAGGCGTTCGCTTCAGCTCATGAAATTGAGGAATAGAGCTTGAGGTTAATGAGTCAATACAGCTTTGTTTATTTGTATATGTGTGCAGAGGGATTAATACTTGGCTAATTCAGATAAGACATTACTTAAACCGGTTTAGAGCCCTAGTGTTTCGCATTTACTGTTCGGTTGCGACTCTTTTTGTATTCATGCTTAGCTCACTAGTGCACGTATAGCTCAATGTGAGCAATTCTAGACACCCTGTCCGGCGTCCGCAGCCGTGCGTTGTGTTGCGCAGCCGTGCGTTGTGTTGCCGAATAATACATTCTCTGATTCGGTTTACTTTTAGGAAATTAAAATTGCTAAAAAGTATCAAATAAAAACGGTTTTGATATAACACATTCTGGCGATGTTCCGGAATGTTTTTTTTTGTATTATGTAATTGAGTTACAATCTGACGCAAGTTAAAGATGCAATACGATTACCCTTACCACATGTTTCGGGCGCCTCGTCGTACCCATCGATACAGTCAGGATAGAAGTCACACAGCAGCGTGTTACTTTTGCACTCTTTGTCGCATTTGAACATGCCTTCATCACAGGTATCTGAATATGAAGAAATTTATCACTTTCAACCGATTTATAAATTAATGGTCGCGTATTCAGCGTTCCAAGCCGATGCCCCAGTTGTTTGTAATAATGTTCTTTTGATTTAATAGTTGTATACATTATTGCGAAGATAATAGATAATTTATTGCTGATTGGATGTGCAAATACGACGTAAACGTTTGCAATTTTCAGTTTAAGTATAGGTTAGGTTTTCGTTAAATTAAAATGCTTTTGTTTATATAAATCATGCCGATTTGAGAAAATCCTGACTGCAATCGATTTGCAAGCCTAAAACAACATCAACAAACACATGGACAATTAAGCTCATGAATATTATTGAAATCAAATTTTCGTGAAAACAGAACATTTCTATCTAGACCAACAGTATATTTCGCTATCACAATAAAAGCCTTGTTAATCTAAATTTGACGAAGGCATCAGTCAATTGAGAAGTCTAGTTTGAAAATGCGTGCCATCTCTTGTTCAATGCTAAACTTCAAGCGCGAGATGCGCAACGCTTTGTTTTTAACACTGCATGCATTTACGATCCTATACAGAGACAAAACACATTTGTTTTCTACATGTAAGACAAAACTTGATTTCATTATATTATTTATTATAATTATACGTGTTTGTTTCTAAAATATGCCAAAATACAGTCATATATTTTTTTAATTCGAGAGAGGGTTCACCAAAAAAAAGACGCTTCTTGTGAACAAAGTATGTCTTGTCTTGTTGAAAACAACAACTTGACGCAAGAAAACGGTTAGATAAAAATATCGAGCAATATATACACATTTAGAACAGATGTATTCATAGTTCAGCTATCATTGTATGCATACATTGTCATAGCAACATAAGTAGAAAACTTATGTTGCTATGCATTTTGTTCTCAATCGAGCTGCGTGTCATACGATCCGTCCTCTTGTTATTTTGCTATGACATCAAAGTGTATGCCAACTGTTCAAAACAATGGCGTTAAAGTTGGATTGTATTTAACGATCCCACTGGTGTCACATCCACACGTTTCATTTATAGTCATAACAATAGTTTCGTGAAGATTTCTAAAGAATACATTGATAGCTAAAATAAATTCAGCCGCAATAAAAGTGTACATCTTATTCTAAAAACGTTTCGGACTTGTTAACCCCATTTCCCAAATATGTTCATCGAACTTGATCCCGATTTGTAACTCGCAGTTTTCAAAAGACTTACGGACAATATCACTAATGTACGAAAATGTTTAAGGAGTGTCATTATTCTATGATTCCAAAATTTGAAACGTTGTAGCAATATTTATTTGATGTTTTCATAAAAACAAGTTGAACCGTTATAACGTATGGTTCGTAAAGTTACTCTTACCACATTTACTTTCGTCCTTCCCGTCTTGGCAGTCTACAACGCCATCGCACACCTTCTCATTCTCAATACATTTTGTATTGTCACATAATTTTTGGGTATTGGGGCATGCTGAAACAAAATATCACGGAATCAATCATAGCATATGCAATTTAATGTGGATAAAGCAGTTAGTACTAAAAATGTGGTAAATCTTCTTGGATTAAGATGTGGTTTGTGTATCCCCTTAACCTGTAAAACACAAGAAACCTCCTGCATTTAGAGATGCTAAAGTGCTACACCGAAATTAATATTTGCCAAATTAATAAACTGTGCGCGACATTTAGAAAACAAACCCAAGAGCAAAATGTCATTAAAATACGTTGTATTGGTTGTGTGTTTGCCATGTGGATATTGTACGTATCATAATAACCCTTATACTGTATCTTAAACCATTAGTTAGTCAATGTGAAGGCTGTTCAATGCAATCCATTGGTACGCCGGAAAACAATTACATGAGACCCTACACAACAGCTTGAACAATCTTAAGCAAGTATTGCATTAAGTATTCACGTGCTTAAACGGTATGGTATATTTTATACTAGCATTGTTGACATTTCTTTAAAAATACAAACGAATTAATATTTCACCAGCTGCCTGTTTTGTGGGAACTCAACATTAATATTGGAAACTAAATGTGATTCGACTTAAGCGCTTGAGAAAGGACGCATTCAGGATTGTCATGAATAGTTGCAACTGCTTGCAATTGTTTTGTTTATAAAATAATAACCGTTCACAAACATCCCCGATATAACCATTAATATTGGGACACAAGAATATATCGCACATTTTGTTAGTATAAAAGCTTTAAAAATGATAAGCAAGCGATATCGGATATCGCGT
This sequence comes from Dreissena rostriformis, assembly GCA_007657795.1. NCBI lineage: Eukaryota > Metazoa > Mollusca > Bivalvia > Myida > Dreissenidae > Dreissena > Dreissena rostriformis. Next base: position 37,656 of record VMBQ01002998.1, read on the forward strand.
GTTAAATGGTTAACCACGTTAATAATCCTACTGTGTTAATTTTGTAATATTGCAGATATTGCAGATTAATGAACAGAACTGTAATATAAGAGGATCACGATGATAGGTTACCTAGTCTTTCGTACCCAGATCGATAATGTTTCTTGTCTGACAATAGTGTGTTCGAACCCCATTAATAATATAGGAACATTGAAACAATAACTACTTCTCTAATACAAAATTATTTTGACATAAACCGAGATCTTTAGTGATATGTTTTCACTAGTGGTACGTGAAAGTTGTTAACACTATAAATTTACTTGTACATTAGTGATGCATGAATCTTTCAGTTTAATCGAACTTGAATAAAAAGCTAAATTAGAAATATTTCATCACATTTTACATAATAACATATTAATAAATTATATAGTTCTTGATAAAATGAACTACAATTAATCCAAAACATAGGGCTTTAACAGTAATACAAGAAATGTTATTGAAGTAAGCAAAACATGATCGAAAAGACAACTTGGAATAAATACACGACACGTTTTATTCGGCAACAAATAACGCCGATCGGGTTTCTCGGAACAAAGAATTGTTTTACGCCTTATTCATCCATGTCATAGTATTTACCATGAACATATAAACCAAAATTATTTATCAATCAAATGTGTATTATCAATTAATTAAGTATCTTCAGTTAAAGCCACATTAACACTCAAAATCAACGAATATTTCGTAAAATATTCTCGTGTAATAAAGTTAACACATAACGAACGAGTGTTCTTATAGCAATTCGTAGCTTTTTATTTGTGCATAAGGGTATTTGGTTCCTTACCGTGGACTAGAACAGGTATCGTTGCGTGTAATTCCTCTCTGAAACCACCCCTTAACACGAAACTGTAACAACGTATCATTTAGCATATTATTTACTTTCGGAAACTAGAAAGAACTCGTGATACTGAAAACCCCGTACTTAAATATACCCCCGCGCAAGTACTCAGCTACTGGTCAATGTGCATGTGAGTACATTGTTGTGCAACCGTCTGTTGTTACTTACCAAAGAGTAGAGAAAAGAAGCGTTTGTGCCAGCCTCCCCCGATTATCCAGCCTTTACAGTAGTATTGACCCTCGTCGGACTCAATCATGTCTTGCACGTTCATGATGGCATTCCTGTCGTGCGTGGTTTGGACGCTGTATATCCTACAATAATCGAGACTAATTTATAGCGTATGTTAAACATTATTCAATGAGGACATTTGCATACTATGATATCATTGGGGATCGTCAATATTCTACATATACTTTGAATTCAGAACTACATTAGTCAGTGATTAAGTCATGCGATGCGGTATTTATGAGTATACATGGACGATAAATTCCATGAATCGAACGGACGAGCGTCGATGCAAAGATAAATAAACGATCGTTTTAAACAGAAACATAGAGCGGGTTCTTGAGCAGTATTAGGCCCAACCTATTGGAAGCAAGCCTCGAAATCCGTGAGTCATTTCTGTAAAACTGCAATGCAGGCGAGGCGCCAGGTCCAGTACAATAGGCGTTGCAGTACACCTGAAATAGCGACAGAGGAAAAGGTTGTATCCAATGAAAATGCATTGCAGTACACTGAAAACCCGACACATAAAAGGGATGTTCCAAGTGCAATAGGCATTGGAGTTCACTAAAATAGCAACAAATGCAAAAGCTGTTACAATTGCAACAGGTATTGCAGTATACTGAAATACCCATTAACGAAAATGCATTGTTATACAATTCAATATACATTGCGGTACACAAGATATTCGTATAAATTAAGTGTTGTTCTTTCAGTACACCAATGCTATCGACAAAAAACAGCGTTGTGAATCGAAATCAATAGGCTCAACTGTACACCTGGAATATCGATAACTAAATGAACTGTTCCTAGTACCATAGACATAGCATTATATTGCTACCTATATCGGCAAAGCATAGGACGGTTCCCAGAACCGTACGGTTAGCTGTGCACCAGCAATATCGGAAAAGGACATGAATGTGACCCTTCCACAAGGCATTTACAATATGGACATAAGGTATATTGACAAATTGAACGGTTTATCGGTTCAATATGCGTTGCAGAACACGTTTAATATCGACACAGAAAATAGACACGGAATGCAAAATGCTCTGAAGTACATTTAGGTTTTTTTATAAGGATATGGAAGCGCTCTAAAAAGTTGCAGAAGAAAAACATAAATAATGAAGACAATTATTGGATGAATTTAATTGGTCATGAAGCATGACATGTTGGCTAGAATGTACTTAAAAAAGAATCGCGTTTAAGATCGCATATCAAACTCAAAGTTAACACATGAAAATCATTGAAATATGATATGATCGAAATGTTAACAGTGAAAATCAGCACGTTCGACCAAATGCTACTTTTTGGAATGCGTTCATGCTATGATTGCACAACAGCCGAGATATTATCATTCTAGTACTTAAACCCACCGTCAATAAGTTATTATTTAAAGTATTTCTAACGACTTTTAGTTGTCAACTTCTTACAAACTCAAACGACTTTTATTTCCAAAAACAAAAACACACTTAATCCATTTCAGTAGACAGATTACTAATTGCCCTGGACTAAGCGTGAGCCAAGTTAATTGGTGTTCGACCTTGAATGGATCGATCTATATTTTCAAATAGTTTCGTGTTATGGTTGAACTGTACAACGCAAGAAAGTAATTCTTTTGTTTTCATTTTTCCCATACTGATATAAGGGCGATACCAAATCCCGAATACAATGGGCTAAAAAGTGTTTGTTCGAAAACACCTGATACTTAAGGAATATACTCATGTAAAAATACCGATTTACTCTATATTTGAGCTATCGCATACACATACAATACGAAAGAACTATCAGCGCGCGTTTGTTCCGCCGATTTCAATGTTTGTTTATGTATTTAATAAAAAAAAAAAAAAAATTTACTTCATTTTATATTCGTTGACTGTTACTTAAAGGAATGTGACACTGCTATATCCTACCACTAGGGGTCTTATGTAGGACCTGTCTTGTATTTGCTACCTATTTAAGTCAGTCGCTAGTTAATCGTATGTAGCCCACGTCCGGCATTTCATACCTGGCGGAGCCGATAGCAAGTGGCTCTTACGTAGCCCTCGTCGGGTATTTATTACCTGGTTGAGCATACCGCTCCTTGCCCTAAAGCAGTCCCCGTCCGACATTTCTTACCTGATTGAGTCGACCACTAGTGGCTCGGACGTAGCCCCCGTGAGATATATCCTGTCTGATTGAGCCGACCACTAGTGTACGTAGCCCTTCTTCCAAAATTTCGTACTTAATTGAACTGGTCATTCGTTACTGGTACGCAGTCCCTGTCTGATATTTCCTACCTGATTGAGGCGTCCACTAGTGGCTCGTACGTAGCCCCCGTCCGGTATTTCCAGCCCATGAAAGGTCACGGTTAATGTGCAGTTAGGGGCGGCCTTGTCGTCAGTGAGACCCGACGCTTGAACATCAAAGGGGAGCATCTCAACGCCTTGCGAACGAGATAAACCATATGCGGTTGATACAATAGTTTTTAAAGCGATTTATTAAGTGAGGCCTATTTTCTCGCATATTTCGCGAGATAAACACAAACCGATTTAAGACCGTAGTATAAATAATCTGAGTTTGAATTATAAATTGTATTAACAAGTAATGACAAACTGTACAGCATTGATGCATCCACCACAATTAAACTCTAATACGATGCAACAAATGTACTAATATCGTGAGAACTGTGTATGTCTATGCTGTGTAATTTTACTTTAATAAATTTACTTGAGAGACTATTTTGATAAGACCGTTAATAAAATACAATTGAAATAAAAATAAAAGATTGAATTAGTTAAAAGCCGATTGGCAAAATAATGTGATATTTGAGTTAAAAGATAAAGAAAAAATGCAAGCGAAAATTCGTCGCTACAAAAGTTCGTACCAAAACGCCTTCGAGTTGAATGTCAATGAAGTTTATAAATGATAATTGATAATTTATTATTTTTAATTATCAGAAAATATATATACAACACCAAGCAAAAGAAAACAAAAAAAAACATCACGTACCGCTAGTAACAACGCAGAGAAAAAATCCCAATGAACGAAGCATCTTGGCTGCTTTTATTGTTCTGTGTGCAATCCAGGACCACGTCGCTATTTATTTTCTTGATACTTATCAATATGGAGTGTGTGTACTTGAGCTTGGTATTTTACATAAAGTGACATTTCCGGTCCTGGAAACTCCATAAGAGGCTTTTGCTGAACAGCGAAAGTTATACTATATGCTTTTTTATTCAGTATATCAATTGTGTTTAAATAAAGATAAACGGTATAAATGTTACTAAAATAAGACAAAAAAGAAACTATGCACATATTGGGTGACACGTCACGCACATGCATTAAGCCCTGTTTTTCCAGAACGATGCTCAAATGTTTGTTTTCATAAATTCAGTGTACATTTATACTGTTCCTTTGGTTGAACAGCGAATTCCTACCATGTGGTGTTTTTATAAGCGTGTATGTGTTATTTTGCATATCGATTATGATTTGTTTCAGATGAAAGGGATGAATATAAATGAAATAAGACAAAAAAGAACTATGGACGTTAATACTAACGTGTCCCACAAAACGCGTTTGCGAACTCTAACAATGTAATAAGGTAATTTCCAATAATCCAATAATAATTGTTGAGGACTTTCCATGTGTAATATTGTTGCACCATTTTGTGACCCAATGAACTGTCATGTCAAATTATAAATGAGATTCAGGCTGTGTTGGCTGTCGAATATCAGTACTAATAAATCACTATAAAGTTCTAAATTAAAAACGTAATTCTTTACGGTTCGTATTAAATCTATTTTAAATATATAAAAAAAAAATGTTATTGACAATTCAACAACACTGCGCTTTTAATTCGTATAAAACTAGTGATTGGTATGAGTGTTCATAGATGTCTAAACTGATTGGATTCATTTCGAATCGATTTGTTCATGATTCAGATTATTGGAAATTACCTTTTTGGGCTTTTTTTGACTAAGCGTTTTGAGGACTTTCCATGTGAAAATGTTGTTAACTGTTTTGCTGAAACCCAGCTCGAATATCTCTTTTTCACCTATTATGTTTGTAAGTAACGAATCCTATGGTTAGGATAACATATCATTAGTGAAACAAAGCAGACGATATTAAGCGTTAAAAGTGAACCCCACTTTTATTTAACTCACGTAGGCCTTTTAGAGAGTTGTCATTATCGAAAGAGCAAACTTAAAATAAATGGTTGGCCAACACGGTCTATATAGACATAATTTGAGCCGCTTCATGCGAAAATGGGTATTATGCCATATGCCGCAATCATAGCCTCGCAGTCCGGTCAGGAACTACCCTGTCCGCTATAAAGTCACTGAAGGTTTTGTGGTCTCATGAAATAGACAGACAAGTCTGAAGTTTCGCTATCCGCATATGGCTTAAGACCCATTTTCGCTTGACGCGGCCCATTATTGTCATTTTCCATTATTTAACTTATGAATAGGATAAACATTCATATCAAATATCGTCTTAGAGCGACTGTTTACAATATTAGTGTTATTAACTAACTACACAACACGTTCATGTAACTGAGTAAAGCTACATACAATTAATTTAAATGCATAGTGATTTGAACAGTTATTTAAATGTTGTATTTTGTTTTAAAGCATACTGACCAAAGTTTCCCAGGGCGTTCTTTTTGTTTGAGAAACAAGAACATGGTGCACGAACACATATGCGCAGAATCTTGGGGATTCTCCTGGACTGAAAACGTTGTATGTACATCATGGGTTTTTGCCTGATAATCGAAACGTTATATACATTGTAGATTTTATTAAACATGTATATTCATGATTCTCGACTATAAATTCTTCTGAACATTTATTCTAGGTTACTGTATATCATTTTTTAACGTGTGTGTTTTATGAATTAAATAAGATAGCGTTTTAACGATTAACTGTAGTTTTATAAATGTTCTTTAGATTCTTATCGTTTTGAATTGCAAATAAAACAATTAGACTGAATAAAAACAATGTTAACCATGAATGGGTAATTGTATAGTGTAACACTATTTTAACAACTGAAAGTTAAGCTGAATTGCAAACTATATCAATGCTAAGTCTCCTTTTCTCTGTAGCCCTTTTCAAATTTTCGCAAAATGTTTGGTTCAATATCAAAATTATTTCAATCGCGCTTTGATTTCGCAATATGGTATTAATTAACGGAACAGCATGCAAACTTCTTCTTAGTCATCTACGCAGAAAAACAACCGCACCACTAAACTCTTTGTAAAGTATACACACCCACAGCACTTAGTAGACCTTCAAAAACCGGACGTTGGTTCAGTTCTCAGAAAAAACATAAAACCCACGCATGTATGCGTTTTCACATCGTCGCACAGGGGAGTACCACATCCGGCCATAGTTGAGTAATCCGTAATGATAAAACATGAACTGTTTAGTATCACTTTATATGCTAATATATGTATGTGTTTGCCCACGCACTGAATCAGAATGGGAAACGATTTGTTATTTAAAACAGACACGCACTACGTATCGCGGTTAGCAAAGATTACTGGTGTGATTTAAACCTTGATATGAACATGCACATACATTAAGCTTTAAAAGTAAAGAGTACATTTTGTTGAAGTGCTTAAACGGGCAAACACGTGATTTTAAATAATAGACTTTTAATGTTTGATTTTTGTTTAATGAATGTCAAAACAATCCCACAAGAAAATAGTTGAGTGTGTGAACGTGCAAAATAAACCGTAGCTAATGATCAGCAAGCCAACAAGTTCTGCATAGGTGCAAAATGACGCTATGGTATATAATCCTCTATCGTAAAGCCACAGTTTTCATGTGATAAAAACAAACACCGGCTAAAACAAATCAGGTTTACAGAAAATTAAATTTGTATTACGGTAGGTGTTTATTTCAATTCAACACACCATTTGGGGCACATAGGGACACAACTTTCACAAGAAATAAACCAAAAGACAACAAACGAACAATTTACATATCGCACGCACTCCCGCGCGCACATCCACACGCACACACACACACACGCACTCTAACACACACACGCACACAACCATAGGTAAATAAACATACATTAAAGCCCCATGAACGCATGGAATATATTTTGACACACACAAAAATTAAGGAACACTGATTGTTAAGGGGTTAACTAAATTTTACGAAATATTCGTTGATTTTGAGTATTTGTGTGGCTTAAACGTACATGAACAAAACTTTGTTTAAATCATGAAAAAAGCGCAGAAGCTCATTATGAGTGAGAAAAAAAAATCGAACAATTCTGTAAGCGTGTGAATGAGTGGTCAACTTGTATATGATCAGCCGCATGATACCGGCTAATATTCAAAATAATATATCCAAATGTGCTATTGTCAGCTCTACAGTACTGATAATTGGTAGTAAACACAAAAACGTGTTAACCCTTCAACTGGTCTTCAAAATGCGAACCTGACTCTAGCGAATAAAACACGCCTTGCAATGGCGTCATTGTGATGTTTTTATGAAGCTGTTTAATCATTTTCGTGGGTATTTGGCGGTTTTATTGTATTTATGTTCACATTACTTATATAAATAGTGGGATATACAACTAAATAGGTTATTGTTGATTTACTGTTATGCTCGGCAGCACAATAATAGGACTTGTTGTCAATACTAAAACTTCGTTTATTTTAAGTTAACCTAACTTATATTTATTTAACACACAGATAGAATTATGCGTGTCATATTCAGAAAACAGTTAATCATATCGCAAGAGTGTCTCATTTTAAGATTTCTTTTGTCATTTTCTGTTTAAATTTTTGCTCGCGAGATACTGATTTGTTTAAGGGTGACGCAATGGTGTATATAGTATACCGTGACTGCTTGAGGATCGAGATTTCCTCAAGTTAAACCCAACAAAATTGCTGGTCTCTAGATCTCTCACAGAACACGGTCCTGAATGCGTTTGTATAAGCCATGTTACACAGACTTGTAATGTAATCGAGTTCAAATAAAAAGGTTCAACCTCATGATTGCAGTTTAAAATATGAAGCAAATGAATGTTTTTAAAAGTTAAATGATAGGGGTCCCCAGAACATCTTTATTCTCTTACAAACCTGCATCCACATATACATTACAAAGCAGAGAGACAAATCATAGAGCTATTTATTGCAAATATATTACGTATGCTTTTTAATTATAAGTTCGAATGCTTCCCACATATAAACCGCTGTTGAAAGAATTGTAGTAGTAAGCATACCGTAATTTCGTTTCTTTCTCAAATCTATGAAACAATTGATTTAATGAAACAATTTGATCAACAAGTCAGAAAATGTTAAATTACAGGATAGGTTTTGAATCGCACGTTATGTCGAAACTCGCGCAGGTGAATCCCCGTAACCACTATCTATCGAAACCGGACTCCATTATGATCGCTTAGGTGAGTACAACACGTGCGTATACGGATCTAAACACCCTACAAAAAACGGATGGTTTGACAGTATTTAATTAAAACATTCGGTTATACCTTTTCATGTTACTAAAGTGGATTCATTCGTCCAGTTGCTCGTTCCGATATAAGTGGATTGCATTTGTCGCTTCAAAAATGTTCTTGATGAAAACGATGTCAATAGTTATGTTGTTGGGTAGTGTTGCAGGTACGTTTTAATCTTGGTATTTAAACCCGTTAGCTGAATTTTATATCAACCAAATTAGATGCACGTCTTTAACATTTAAATATTCTGTATTCGTATCTTAATATAAAATCATCAATAGGTTACTATAGACTGACTCGGAATGATACATATTTTAATTATATTCTCCAAGTTTTTCATCCTTAATTATTAATAAATGAGCGTTCTAATAGGAAGGAACGTAGTCCTTGGTACTATGGACTCATGGTAATGGTATCCTGACGTAACCCTTGTCTAAATCAGCATGAACTTGAATGTACCCTTTTAAAGGAAGCATAATTGATACTTTGGGGGTTTGTGGACTCATGGTAATGGTATATTTTTTTATTTTTTTTACGTAGTTCTTATAGTTTAAGTTTTAGATTGTATTGTTTCATTTATTGTCTTATAGCTATACACATAGGGTAGTTTTATAGTGTCTTGTTGATCCTTCTTATCTAGGGTTACTGTGCATGTTTTTTCGTAAAAATTAAAGTATAAGTATAATAGAGTAGTTTTATAGTATTAATGAGTAGTTTTGATCGATTTCTTTTGAAACAGTGTTGCAAAATGTATTCGTATCTGCGATACACCAAATGTTCTTTTGTAAAGCGCCTTTGAACGTGCACTCTTGCATCAAAAGGGCGCTATATAAATCCGGTATAATAATAATAATACTATTGTTAAATCCAGACATAACTGAGCCGCATACAGTAGTCCATTCGTCTAAATAGCGCAAATTCGAATATGTTTTCAATTCTTAGTTGATACTGTATTTTAGGGCAAATTAAATAGACCTTATAGACTTATCTATCTTAAGGTCACGATCAGGATTTATTGTATTATTATTTTTTTTTGTAGTTTGAGAACAATTTGGTAAGATGAGTTTGTTAACACTACAATCAACGAGTATAACGCAACGAAAGTAACGCATAACATTAAGTATCATTAAAACACAAGAAAGTGTTTTGTGGTTTGAAATACGTATATATTCAGGTATTTTTTGCACGAATATTCTGTGTTATGCATGCACAAAGCAACTTAATTGTGTATTTACAAAAAGAAACACATAAAAAGTTATATAAGGTAAAAGGGCTACCTTAGTGTCACCTACATGAGATTGAAATTATATATGACAGTTAAGCATGTTTTAAGTATTTATAAAAACGCAATTATCTAAGAATGCCGATTTCAATAATAGTTTAGGTTATGGTGTGTTTGTCTTTCAGTCTGANATGTGGCGTGTTCTGACAAAACTGGGCAAAATGCTTGTGCGTAAATTGTCATCCCAGATTAGCCTGTGCAGTCCGCACAGGCTAATCAGGGACGACAATTTCCGCTTTTATGGAATTTTTGGTTTAAATGATGTTTCTTCTTAGCGAAAATCTAGTTTAGGCGGAAAGTGTCGTCCCGGATTAGCCTGTGCGGACTGCACAGGCTAATCTGGGATGACACTTTACGCACAAGCATTTTGCCCAGTTTTCTCAGAACACGCCACATATTAGTTTACACCTCATCTGAACTCGTGTGTGTTTAGATTTACAAGATTGTCTTGTAAATGAAACGCTAAATATATTTTAGAAGACAACCCCTGCCTTGCAATATAAAACTAATGCTGATTGTGTCAAGAAGGGATTATTGGTTAAAATATGGCTTTCCTTTAGCTCTTTCGTGTTAATAGTTGTGTCATGCAATCACACAGACTTTCCATCTGCTGACAATAATTTATGTGACACAGAACTCTTCCACTAGACATCTTCGTGGTGCTTTCTTCTTTCATATCCTTCTGTTTAGCTAGTGGTAGATACTATTTTTAGCAAACGTAAATGAAGCTCTACGTACGGTGTTCGTGCTTCTCTCTGTTTTTGTTTTGTGTTTTTTTTAGGTCTTAGACGTCGAAAAGGAAAAAAGAAATGTTTAAAGGAGATAATCAATAACTGTCTGGTAAACTTTCAGAAACGTTGGGAAATGGGAAAATTATAACATTTCCTCAATAAATAACGCATCATTTGTGCATATTAATTATATGTTTAAGCGAGAAAATCATTTTGGTCCGATTACGGCTACCCTGATGATCCTACTGGTGACGTTTATGATGACGTATGTACTTTAACGCTGACGAGAGATAGCGATGAGATAGCTGAAATGTCTGACGTCATTGCCGTAAGCGGAAGCCATGTCCACGTAAGATTACTACACATTCTCTTTTTTTAGAATTGGTGCTTAATAACGTATGCATTAATTGTTTTCTTATTCTGATTTTACGCTTAAAAGTAACAACTGCTTGTATATGCAAGGCATCGCTGCTTTTTGATTGAATGATCGGTATATTGAACATATTCACTGAGTAACTCAATGTCGTCATTTTGCAACTACAACTTAGGGAAACTATATACGTTAATAACAAAGGGCTATTTTACATTCGCAGATAAATCATCGGGGTGGAAATGTCAGTAAAAGTTAGTGTTGGGATTGTCCAATCAATATACGGTACTTCCTGTTTGTTTTATTCCTTCAGGTGTATTGTGCGTCATCTTGCTCCGGATCCGGGTCATCCACGGCGCTGACTTTCGAGAAAGATGGCCGCCCTGTATCACAGCTGTTAGGGAGGTATGTATTTTAATAGTTTTGGGGGTACGTATCCCGAATTAACGTGCACAAAGAGTATTATAATTGAAGCTGGCATTTGTGTTTATAAGAGTTAATATCAGGAACTCTTAAATTGAAGGGGTTCTGAGCAAATTTAAAGTACAATCGCTTTAATTGAAATGACATTTTCATCATCATATTTTGTTGCAGACAATACCTTTAATTGAAGATTACATTTGTACTGACATGATGTTATACAAAGAGTCTTAAAGACTCAAACAAAATGTGAAACAATTCTATGATTTTTCAAGGGTTCACTTTGAAAGCTCGAGCTTGGACCGAAAAGCAGTTCTCCAAGTGCTAAACATGCAGGCACGTGACGAGGGCATATACACGTGCAAAGGTTGTTTCCCAGGAGAGGGCTTCTTGGAGAAATCATTCTACCTTTCCTTTGGTATGTTTGACACCTACTGCGATGTAATCTAAGCGTATGAAGTCTTCATTTTAGAATTGTTTATACGAATCACTTTATGGTAGGTGTATCATAAACTGTTATGTAATATTTGAATGGAGCAATATTAAAAAAAAAAACAATGCTTAAAAACTGATGCAGAATAGGATCGTATACGTCTAAAGTGTAAAGGATGTAATGTGCCAGATACGGTCACAGCTGAACGTTCATTGCAAATGTGACTTAAGATAAGGTTTCAAACTTCACAGAAAATGTAAATAATTAGATTGTTATATCAGTGGTTACACATGTAAAAATAAGATCATATTATTCACAATATATTGACAATATTTATGATAGAAAACATTGTATATATGTGTACTTAAATTTCCCTCCTGAGGAATATTTCAACAGCTTACTTGGCACAAATGCAGAATCTAGCGTTATTTTGTAACTATTGCACTCATTTTTTAATACAAATTTGATCAATGACAACTACAATACATGTTACATGTATTTATAATGTCTTTATTTATATATATTTTTTTAATTTTATATGCTCGACAGTATGCCCATTGAATCATTTCCGATGTGACTCCAACAAGTGTTTGCCTAGTGAAAAGCTGTGTGACGGAACACGTGATTGCAATGATGGCTCAGATGAACGCATGCGCAGTGAGTAAAATTCAGGTTTCTGTTGTTTGTGTTTACGTCATAATAACTTTCGGTACTTGCCCATCTCAAATTTTGTGTGGGCAAGTCAAGTTGATCTAAGCGTTAAACACTCAATAAGTGACATTTCTTAAGAGTGTGCTTAAAAACTATTCTGTATATTAATAACAAGTCATCATAAATTGACCGAAATTAATTATTTTCCGGCGGAGATTTCGACGATATGGTGTGACCTATATTTCTATGGTAATTACACTGACTGCTAATAGAATTTTGCAAACTTTCACGTTCAAGAGAATTACGTCTTTAAACAACGGTTTAATGCATTTATCAACGATTTTATGCTTGTATGTTATATTGAGAATAATATTTTAATTCACAGGAACACATCATTTATAAAAAAAAATTGGACTACAAAAACAACATTGTGAAACTAATTTTAATGATGCAATTCACGAGTTTAAAAGAAACAGTAAAATTATCGACGCCACATCTGCTAAGTACTTATTCGTTTGCTTAGTGTGGAGATCATATACATTATTAATGGTGGACTTTGTGCTATGATTCACATACAGTGGGGAAAATATAAAGCAAAGTTGATCAAGTTTATATTTCCGTTCATCATTAACTTTAAATATTCCGTTATTGTATCAAACGCATGAATCAGCGTTTGTAAGAGCTATTAAGTAACAAGTGCCGTTTGAGCAGTGTTTGGTACTCAACATGATGTGGTATGTACGTTCCTTGTGCGTACATAACATCATTAACACAAGTGGTTAAATATTTGCATACTTGCGAAATCTCTAGCCGAAGCGTTTTGTCCGTGAACAATGATTGTTTTTTGTAGATTTGTTTTGCATACTTGAGAAATCTCTAGTGTCTTTTCCGTGAACCATTATTGTATTTTGTAGATTGTGATCCTAAAACAAGGACGACTCCAACCACGTCTACTACGACTCGACAGAAGGTCCCAACCATTACCACTGCCACTCCAACTACATGGTCTACTACTATTAAAACAAATTATACAACTCCAAAAACGACATCTTCTTCCCGAACAACGACTTCTACAACTCAAACCACGACTAGTAGGACGCCAACAACAACGTTTTCTACTCCAAGAACGATAACATCGACTCAAGCCACAGCTAGTGCTACTCCAATAACGATTACTTCGACTCAAACCACAGCTCGTTTGACTCCAAGAACGACTTCTTACACTCAAAATATGACCACTATGACATCTAGTACTCCCATAACAACTACTACTCAAACCACGACAACAAGGACTGCTACTACTCCCATTACGACTACCACGGCTCAAATCACTAATACTATAACTCCACCAACGACTACTACTACGCAAACCACGACAACTATGACTCCGAGAACGACAACTACGACTCCGAGAACGACAACAACGACTTCTTTCACTCCAAACACAACTAATTCTACTCCATCTAAGACGACTCCGACTCGTATCACAACAACAACGACTTCTGCGACTCAATCCACTCCAACTAAGATACCAGGTAATATTTGTTGGTAAAGTATTTTACGACCAAGTGTTGTTAGTCTCTAGACTAAAGAGATATAAGCATTTCAAGAGCATTACAGGAGGCCGGAGATAAGGTTAGCAAAATGTGTTAAATACAGTTTAAGCTTCCTATTTGCGACAAAATTGACTGTAATAAAATTGATTTATTTTAACTTACCGATACACGGCCTTGGGTCGTAAAAACAATGCAGAAAGACACCACGGAAAAAAAGAATGGAAAACGCCTTAGGGTGCTTACTTTAAGGATAGTTTGAACCACGATGATGTACTGGAAAGTGCACCATAGAATTATTCCATGTTTGCAGACGCAACGCACTTCGAACGCCTTGCATATTTGCAGAACACGACCAATATCCCTGGTTGACAAATGGCTGTACTTTAAAATGAATTCACACAAACGTGCCGTTCTGATCTGTCTTCATTTTGGTATGATTGTATTAAAAAAAGAAATTCCATAATAGAATCGTTGCGGCCCATTGACTGTTTTTATGAACATTTATTAAAGCAAAAACAAACAATAAAGTGCGTCTTTCTTGTTAAAAAGGGTCCGCGTGTTGAAAATTGTTTCTGCGTAGTTTACTAAAGCTTCTTGTGTTCTTATATAATCAAGAACGTATTTAATTGCAATGCTTTCATCCATTCGAATATGGAATCTTTTTTTAAGCAAGAACTGATTGATTTTCAATGTTATAAGTCCATTAAAATATGGCGTTGATGTCAGTACATTAATTTGTTATCGCAATTCTGCTATTTTTTTAGCGATAGTTAGTAAAGTAATAGAGTAAAACGACTAACTTTACATATACATTAATTTAATTGACGAAGTCGAATTCACGCTTCAATTTGCTTTAATTTCTTCAATGGCATTTCGCAGAGAACTATATTATTCATGTCGCGTCGTTCTTCATCGCGCCTACAACGCTGACATTGTGTTAACGTTTGCAATTTAAAAAGTTAAATTGTCATTTTGTGTTCCACCTCATCATTAATTGATACTCTACTATAACTTGTGAGAATTGGTTTTCTTTCAACCTTTGCCCAGATCGGTGTTAAGTTTGCCTATTCCAATTTCTTATTCCCAATGTGGAAGGGGGCAACTGGTTAATTTAAGTATGGAAACTTCTGGTGTATCCACATATCCTTACGTTGAACACAGCACATCTGATATAATCAGTTCATTCTCATCCATGTAGGTTGTACCTCGGGCCAGTTTCAGTGCAAGATCGGCAACTGCATACCTCTTTCCCAGAGGTGTGACTCGAATCCCGACTGTCCACCGGACCATGAGGACGAGCTTAATTGTCCTGGTCAGTATCATACTTGAATATACAATATTACACCCGGCGTAATCAATTTGACTATGTGTATATGTTGTTTCGTTTTGTGCCGTACTGTACCGTATATGGCAATTGATTCCTTGACATAAATAAAGGACCACGAAGGTGTGTATGATAGATGTGCAATACTGCTGCAGCTTCTGGAGTTTTACTTCTTTATATTGATTTCAAACTTCTAATCACGTCTCGTTTTCATAATGTATGTGTTCAAATTTTCAATTTCAAAAGTAATGAAGAAAATTATTTCATACGAGAACATTAGGTAAGATTTTAATAACGATATAATGACATCATCCTACTGTTTCACGTCAACTCTGGATTCTAATTGGATAATCTGCCCATCTGACATGTTTTTCACTACAATAACGCTGAAGGCACTTTGAAACGTAAATATTCATGATTGTATTACTTTTGTATATGCATATTGTCAATTGATGTCTTTTTCTTATCGACATTGCTTTGATTCGTCGATATCGAAATGACTTCGTACTTTGGCTCTAACGTCAATGCTATGGTGTTCAACGTTAAAATGAACCCAAAACTGAAACAAAATTGATACGCCAGCGTACACAAGTCCTTTGTGGCATAAGGTTTAAAACAAACGCGAACTGTGTTTCAACATTAAAATGACAATGCGTTTCAGTGGTGTTATACTATAGGGGAAATTAATGCGGTTCAAGATACACATATATTACATACACTAATACGTTTTACTATTACATCGTATCTCAAAGAGCCTATATTCCGAGGAAGATTAATTCTATAGGTAAATACAAAATACAAAATTTTACAGAAACCGACTGCAACCATGTCAAGATGTTAAAAAAACGGCTGTTTTAATTGAGATGATACATTTGTAAAGTACATATTGCAAAAACCATGACGATGCTGTAAATAATGCCCATAGTCTAAGGGCAAATAATCTCACTTTCGATTTCTTTAAAAAGAACTTTATTGACCATGCATGGGTTTAAAATTCATTTATAATTGATTTGCAAATACTACCACATGGAAGTATAATTGAAATAATATATTCCATAGCAAACTGTGCTTTTGGAAAAGGTAATCTGCAAGCACAACATATTTTAATTTTACCATGTATTGTAACTATGGCAACGTGTTTTAGGTGCGCCCTGTTTTGAAGGCTTTATACGATGCGCTGATGGTCTGTGTTACCCCGCCGGCAAGAGATGCGAATGAGGTAACAATGTTCCAGTCGGGAAGATGAACAAAATTTCTGTTGAAGTGATTTGGTGTTTTTTCAAACNAAAAGGTCATCTGCAAGCACAACATATTTTAATTTTACCATGTATTGTAACTATGGCAACGTGTTTTAGGTGCGCCCCGTTCTGAAGGCTTTATACGATGCGCTGATGGTCTGTGTTACCCCGCCGGCAAGAGATGCGACTGAGTTTAACAATGTTCCTGTGGGGAAGATGAACAAAATTTCAGTTGAAGTGATTTGGTGTTTTTTCAAACTTACTTAAAATATTTGTGATTGTTCGGGATTCATAAAATCGAATCCTCAAGGCTAGGATGAGATCTTCATTTACTATGTACATCAGTATATGCATGCTAAAGCAGGCAAAATTGTATTACTAAAAACTTAAAGTCGCAAGGTTCGAAGGTCTGTTATCATTCTTTTTAATGAAAAAATGTAAAAGTAAGAGTTATAAATACATTATAATCCTCTAAATGAAACCTACACTTTGATTGATACTTAAACAGTGTTTAACAAGCAATGATGAATTTTTCGAAATGGATTTGTGTTATGTTGAGCTGGAAAGTTCGCCGATTTCGACAGAAATTCTCTGATATCACCACAGTCAGTTAACTTAAGCACACTGTTCTGCGATTAGCTTGTTTACCAGTACTAAGACCAGTAACTGAGAACTGCTTCACTTGCGTTAGAAGTACGAGGANCGACAGAAATTCTCTGATATCACCACAGTCAGTTAATTTAAGCACACTGTTCTGCGATAAGCTTGTTTACCAGTACTAAGACCAGTAACTGAGAACTGCTTCACTCTCGTTAGAAGTACGAGGAGAATGGCCGTGTAAAGAAATAAATGACCAATCTAAAAAATGTGGCCAGACCGTCGAAATGATGCCCCGTGGGTGGACTCGACACCGATGCGCGATATGACTTGTAAAAGTGTGTTGACTTTGTTTATTGAAGTTAATGTTTCTTAATAATATTTACATGTTTTGATTGGTAAATAAATTCAGCTTTCTGGTAATAAATCATTTTGAGTCAATAAAGCAGAATATCCTCTGCGAGGATTTTGTTTACGATGTGTTTTGCGAACAGGCTAACTGTTGTTATTCCATGACTGTTTGGAATGTAGGAAGCAACACCGTATTTAACTCAGNTCCTCTGCGAGGATTTTGTTTCCGATGTGTTTTGCGAACAGACTAACTGTTGTTATTCCATGACTGTTTGGAATGTAAGAAGCAACACCGTATTTAACTCAGAGGATTTATTAAATACCGTTAGTATACCTTAGAAAATTAAACTTAATAACGCAATAAATATCACATGGTTGCATGTCTATATTTCTTTGATATACATTGATTTTTAGAATTATAGCATCTCATTACTGCATTAATTTTAAAGATTGTGTATGTCCTTCACTTGTAACAGATATACACAATACGCATGAAATAAACAATACATAAATTATACAGCATACAAAGATAGAACATTATAATCAATATGCAAACGGTAATGATTTACTTGCTTATCAAAAACAAATAACGAAAAATAAATACTCATAACTGANCTTCACTTGTAACAGATATACACAATACGCATGACATACACAATACATAAATTATACAGCATACAAAGATAGCACAGTTTAATCAATATGCAAACGGTAATGATTTACTTGCTTATCAAAAACAAATAACGAAAAATAAATACTCAGGAAAATGCAATGTGCGTTAATTTGTTTTAGTATTTATATCAGACTAAGCTTATATGCAAAAGAAATAACGAATAGAATAAAAAAAATAATCTAGCGTGACAAAGTGTTACGAAATGGTCATTACGTACGAGAGACATATTTAAATGACCGTTATCAAACTTGTTAAATTATGCAAGTCGTAATCCGTAAATACAACATACTGCGGGAGAATGTTACTACGCCATTTGAGTTATAGTCTAAGGGAGTTTTGCGCAATCCTAAATACGCATGATATATTAATATTACAATTCGATTAATGTATTAGTTTAACAAGAAATACAATTACTTTTCAAAAATTATTTTAGTATTTCAATGGCAACGTATTAAAACGGGCGCCTGTTTTGGTGCAAATTAATGTAATTGTAAGATCCAATATAATGCAGAAACAATTTAAGGTGACCGTGACAAACTGTTACAGTGTGCTCATGTTCAGCAATAAAATTGCCAAGTTGTGACTTGTGAATCAAGGAATGAGCTTGGCCACTTATCGGTTTACGTTTCAGTGCTTAATAAAAACGGCATGGTTTCATAAACCAATTTTCTTTAACGCATAGTGCATATAACCTTAGGCATACCCATGCGGAGTAAACATGTTGATTTTAACGGGTAGTGTTTGTCAAACATATTGCAAAAAACTCTTTAGAAGGAATATGGCAATGCGTTTTAGAAGTATTATACTCTAAGTTATATAAATGCTGTTATACATACTCAATATTGCAGTAACCGTGAACGCGAATACGTACAATTCAATGTCAACATTTTATAAGCTCAATCTTAAAACAACATATCAACCTATATGCAACACAACTCTTAAACATTATTTTGCGTGTTGTTTTTTAAACTGACAGGGAACGAATGATTTATGAAAACAAAATAACAAAATAACGTAAACGTCATGATACAGTGACATGCCATTAATAAACGTAATATTAAACGTATGCAATCATTAAGAATAAAGTGTAGACAGGAATTTTAAATCAACTACAGATGTCAAGATGAACGTATCTCCACAATATATTCTAGGTAAGGTTGTGTCGTATTTTTCATGAAACAATGGCTCAGATTATTCTGATATTTTGTTTTCTATTCGAAAAAAATCTGCTGTAACTGTGTCCTGTAACACTAACAGTATTTGTCTCTAAGCATGTGCTGGAGGATCTAAATGGACGTTAACTGTTATTCTGTGTTTCACAGGCATATGTCGAACGCCTTCAAATGCGTAATTGTATTTGTTATTCAAATCTTGAAGTTCCGTTTGATTGATTGGTAACTACCGAATCGAAATTTCACTTTTGGTCCTTTAAAGATAACCATGAAAATGCATATGCAGTCAAAATTTAGAAAAGTCCTTTATTTATTGTAACTATTACTACTGCTACTACTGCTACTACTGCTACTACTTCTACTAGTACTACTACTACTACTACTACTACTACTACTACTACTACTACTACTACTACTACTACTACTACTACTACTACTACTACTACTACTACTACTACTACTACTACTACTACAACTACTACTACTACTACTACTACTACTACTACTACTACTACTACTACTACTACTACTACTTCTACTACCATTATTATTATTGTTATTATTATTATTATTATTATTATTATTATTAGTTATATGATAAGTATTATTATTATAATCATTTTTATTTGTGTTTTATTATTTGTATAATGATATTACGAATAATTGTATTACTATTGGGTGAACTAAATAAAAGAAGTTAGTTGTCAATCTACAGCATGTCTGCCAAACCTCGGCCTTCAACTCCTTTCATGCACCTAGTAATATGAACCAGGATTAGGTGGCAAAACGGGCTGTAAAACTTTAAAGTTCCAAATTAAAAGTCAGTATTTATATTTTAAATCGTGGTCACACTATGTTATGATACAGCTAAGTATGTCCTATGAAAACAAAGGCTTTACGTGACTACAAAGAGACGAGTATGAACGAATACACGCATATATCAAGCACGGTATGAACTTCCCGACGTTTATTAGACGTTATCTATCACGTTATTTGGATAGGCGTAAACGTAAGAAGTAAAGTTTGTTCAGACGCTTGTTCAGACCAGTGAACACATTTATCAAGTCGCTTACCTTTTTGGATTTATTAGAGTATTCAAAGTCGCGAAGTAGGCAAGATGAAACCTACGGAATGGATGGGCTTAATGTGTTTCTGTGTCGTCGGGGTGGAAGTCCAATATCGGGTGCGAGACTCATACGCGTCTGTTTACAACTGTTTGTTTCACATTTGTGATAATTGTGAGTATATGTGTATGGTACTTTAGAACATGTATTCATCTAATGATCAGTGCTGAACGTGTTAAATCATTTTTGTTGATAATAACTTACGGTATATTTAAAAATAAATCTTACAAAAAGCCGTATTAACAGGGAACTCAAAATTAGAACAACGGATTATTTTTTTTTATGAACGAATGTAATTCTTATGTGTTATTATAAGATTATATTTTCCATTCATATAAACATAGAAGTATTAAATTTGGCCAACAAAAACGACAATGTCAAAGTAATTTCAATTGTATACTTCACGGGTTGGGAATCACGAAGATGTATTTGTTATGTCTGCTTATTACTCAAATGTATTCTTCATTGAAAAACAAGTTATATATAAATGATGGTAGGTTTTGTGCTATGTTTCAAAAAGGTTTTGAGAGCAATTAAGTCAGAAGTGCATTGTTTTGACAGGTGTTTGGTATTTATATCGAAATTAATGTTCTTTATGCGTACCTTAGATCCCAAAATTGCAAGTGGTTGATGTTTGCAATAACTTGAACAATCTATAGACTAAGTTTCTTGTCCATTAACAATTATTGTATTGTATAGATCATCCGACAAGGCCGACTCCAACTACGTCTCATTGGGATTATCCAACAAGACCGACTCAAACCACGTCGTCTACTACTCGACGAACGATCCCAGTCGTAACCACTACGACACTATCCAAGACGACTACGACTCGTGTCACAACACCAACGATAACTGTGACTGCAGCAACTCCAACCACTCCAACCACGACTCCAGGTAATATTAACAAGCAAACTGTGATAGCACTAATAGCATTTAACCTTTAGTCCAGTCCTTCGAGATACGAGCATATCAAGATCACTTCAGCGGAAACAACGTTAACCAAATATGTGTAAATCAGTTCAAGCTTACTGTTAAGCTTTCATTTCCATAATCGCAAATTATAATAAGGATTATCTAATGTTCATTATTTCTGCCTCAAAAAAATGGCACGATGTTCGTTTTTCGTAGAGTTAAAAATATGTGTTTAATTTGTGTGTATTTCTCAAACCGAGTCCAATTGTCCGCATCCGATTTTGTGTCACAAGAGAGCTATTTTTTATTCATTTTGGTTAAGCCTACATATCTAAAGGCAAAACGCTTCTACTGTTACTTTTCGTAAAAAAGTTCATGGTCTAAAACTACCGCATTAAGATTTTTGGTCTTGTTAGAAACGTCATTTTCCTCTAATTGATCTGAATTAATGTTGCAAATATTATTCGCATACTTATTTCGCTCAGAGGCCTATGTCGGTCTAACTATACGGTGTAAGCGCGTCGAGTTGTGAACGTCTAACTTAAGATGTTGCTCAAACGACGTTCATTTTGTTTCATCAATGAGAGGTGTGTTTCTTCAACGTTGACACTGTCTCCAAGCGCGTCTTCAGCCCGGGTATATGTTTCTCTCGCACGTTGTAATAATTCGCAGTTTTAACGCAGTTTAAATGTTGATGACGCGGAATGGGCGTAGTAGGGACGCCTTGCACATTCACAGAACACCACCAAGATCCCAGTTTGATAAATTGGTGTACTTTCAAATTAGAACTCACACTCTTGACGTTTTTATATGTGTTTTCAAAGACAAAACTGCAAAAAAAGTGTAACATAGTTGTTGAAATACACAAGACAATAACGTCTATTTCAGTTTTAATTGCGATTTATTTGTGTTGAATAATTTATAATACAACGTTTTCCAATGTCTATAAATATTCTGAGCAACATCAAAGCACGACTTGACGGCCTTTTTCACAAGTAAGTGTGACCTCTCTCGTCGCTTGTCAGACATAGACTGACTACCTTACTGAAAAATGAATATTCAAAGATAACACATATGGCCGTATACAATTTTGATCAATTTAACGCTAATGTTCCGACTCAGTGACGCGGTAGAAACGTGCTAGACTAAATGATCACTTTTGACCCTTGCTGACGGTCTGTTTTTGATGGCCGATCAAGATTAGAATACTTTAGGCACTTCAGACGGTGTTTCATAGCTTATCATTTTGGCATCTTTTAGTATATACCTTAAGGCAGCGCCATGACCTAAGAGCATTTTAAATTGTAACATATTTACGTTTCTTTCTTATGATTTAAGAAATATTTTAATCAAATTCTCTTTTTTGTTTCTACCATTATATTCTTTATAATTAAACCTCTATTAATTATCTCCCAGATTCACGTATTCTATTGATTTTATTAAGGTCAATATGATAAAAGATTTATGATTAATCTGCTAAAAATTCATCTATTTGACTTATATAATGATGCTCCAAATATTCGTTACGTTAGAAAAAAAATGCAACGGCATTCTGCGTTGCGAACATGCACAAGATATTCTCTGCGTATTTCACTTTAGCTACGTTCTTTGATATATTCTATATAATAACCGACTGATTGGCCATGTAGTAAACCTTGTCGATTAAGGAATTTTTGTTTGCTACCACATTTATTTTGATCACGTTTATGAAAACTTCTTTTAGCGTTAGTTAGTAAAGTAACGGCGTTAAATTCTTTAATTTACATATACATGCAATCAACGGACGTGTAAACTTTGGCTTCAATTTGATTAAATTTCTTGTATGGTAATATTATGATATACAATTCTCAGATAATTATATTAGTAATATGTGTAATAAAATTTTAGCCGCGGCAGACACCTCGTCTTGCCTAAGTGAGGTTTAGACTCTGACAACGTTTTTGGCATTGATGTTTTGAACTTTTTTATTAATATTGTCATATAAATGTGACGATTTGTTTTACTTTCATCATTTGTCTCACCTAGATGTATGTGCTTATTGCATTTTCTTGTTCTCAATGTGGAACGAGATTCTGGCCAGTTTTAGTTCTGAAAGGCTGGTGTATCCACATATCCTATCTTTGAATATTACCAATCTTAAATAATCTCACCCATTTAGGTTGCGCATCGGGCCAGTTTCAGTGCAAGAACGGCAAGTGCATACCCCAAGCCCAGGTGTGTGACTCAAATCCCGACTGTCCACCGGACCATGAGGACGAGCTCAATTGCCCAGGTCAGTATCATACTTTCATTGACGAAATAATACCTTGCGTATTTAAACTTTACTTGATTTCAAGTCTAATATCGCAGTTGAATTTGTAGTCGTCGTAATATGTTTGTTTATTCGTATTTTATGGGATTAAGGATTAGTTTTAAAAACTAATGAAGACAATAAATGAAAAAAGATAATACTATGTAAGTGTTTAATAACGATATAATGCGTACTTCTTACTGTTTCACGTCAACTGTATTCTGATTGGATAATCTGCCCACGTGACCTGTTTTTTTTCTTTCCGGAAGAACTCAATCCAAATGCAAATTAAAACGTAACTATTCATGATCCTGTTACATTTTTGGTTCACAATTTGTCGAGCTTGGTCATTTGTTTTAACGATTTAAAGATGTGGCCATCATTCGTCGTTTTCGAAATGACCCCAAAGTTTGCAACTTACGTAAACGCTATAGCGTTCGACGAGAATGAAGCAAAAACTAATACAAAATGTCATACGCCATCGCAAAGAAGTCAGCTGTTGTCCATAATGTAAGGGAACATAAGCCTAGCTTTGACGAGCTTGGACTTTAAACCAAAATTACGTTGACCATGAATTCCGTTATAATTCATTGGCAAATGAAAGCACATGGTAGTATAATCCAAATATTTTATTCAAGAGCGATTTTTTGTGTTTGCAAGCAGTTAACTGTTAACGAACAATATTGCAACTTACCATTTTATGTAACTTTGGCAACGTATTTTAGGTGCGCCCTGTTCTGAGGGCTTCATACGATGCGCCGATGGACATTGTTATCCCTCAAACAAAAGATGCGACACAGTGTAGCAATGTTCCAGTGACGACGAAGAATAAAAAGCTGTTAACGTTTCTTCGTTTTGGACCGTCGAAATGCAGCCCCGTGAATGGAATCGTACCGATGCGTGATGTGTGTTGATTTTTTTTGTATTGAATTTAATGTTTATCAATATTTTTTGTTATGTCTTGATCGGTTAATAAATTCAGTTTTCCAGTGATATATTCTTTCTGTCAATAAAGCAAAATGACCTCATCGAGAATTTGGTTTCCGATTTTTTTTTGCGAAATGTCTAACGGCTGTTATTCGATGAATGTTAAGAATGTAGGAAGCAACACCGTATTAGAAATATTAAATAATATAACAAAACGTTTGCAAACTTAACGAAGCAACGCCAAACATAACAAATTGTAACATGTTTATGTATTGTGAAAGGTACTGATTCTTAGCATCCTTTCCCTGACTGATTTGAGTTTAAGGATTTTGTTTATGTCCTAAGCGTGTTACAGATATGCTAAATATGAACGCCGTGATTAATTATTAAAATATTCAGCATACACATGTGACAAATAATAATCAAAATATATGGCGAAAGGTAATTTTTTTTTTTCGCTTATCAAACAAAAATAACGATACACTAATACAATTGAACATGGTAAGTTTTACTTTCAGAATAGTGTTAAGTGTATATAAATGGTTTACTGGAATTTTCTAGAATGTAATGCTGCTTATATTTTTGTAAGTATTTTATATCAGACAAACCCGATATCAATAGGTTATTGTTTAAAACAAAGAAACTGCGCTACATATAGCCAATTACGGCGTTTCAAAATAATCAACTTTTACCATCAGGTCCAAGCACTCTGTAAGCATACATGATAGAGAATACGATCTCATTTGTCGTCTTAGTCAGGTATTTGGTGTTTGTATACGATAATGACTGTATACGAGTCTGTCTTCGTTTAAAACGTGATGATACGTAGGGTATTTTAATTGGTAAGGTAAAATAACAACCGATTTGATAGAAAACCCAACCTCACACTGTGCCCAGAATTATTGTATATAAAAAAAACATGTCAACGCCAAAAATGGTTGTTTAATGATAAAGGTATACATTTATTTGTGTTTAATTGTGAACGTACAAGCTTGCCCTGCGTGTAAGCGACCTGCATACACAATGTGAGCCCAATGCCGCCGTCTAAACTAAAGTTATTGAGCGGAAACAGTTCTATATATTAAGCAGCGGTTACATTGACCTTGATTTATCCTTGACCTTGAAAATGCAATCACAAGCTAGATCTGAATGAAAGCTACCAACAAAATATTTCAGAACAAGGCAACTTAAAGGAACATGATAAGCCAAAAGCAGACACCATCCACAACTTGGCCTCCATGCAAGCTTCTTTTGCCAGCGCTTCATCCATATGTAGCAATTCGAACTTAAGTTGTTTAACGGCAACCGTCTGTTCGTTTCAGTTCTAATTTTAGTACGAGTGGCATTCATATTAATCCTACTGGCCCCACATGCAATCCCAAGATATGTCTTTATTTAACTTCTTTTCATAAAATGTTGTTCTATTTTAAGTTACAGTGTGTTTGGACTTAACCCAAAATTCATGTACAGTTCCAAAATAACACTCAATTTAATATTGCTATATAAAACGTTTAATTTTTATTTGATCAACTAATGATCGGAAACCGCCTGTTCGACACCGCACGCTTGCCCGCCCGCCCACCGTACCCCTTTCTAAAAGCTAGGTGAAATATTATAGATATACATATGTCGCCCGCCGTTATGATTAGAAAGAAACCGTTATTATCGCTCAAAAAGACACATTGAAAATCATTGTTGTATAAGATATATTTATAGAATTATAGGTTCAAGTCCATCATTTCAAAATATTTCTCAATTACATTTCCTATGCAGATAGAAAATGATAACGTGCCCCAAACGCGCAACGAAAATTAAAAACGGGAAAATCAGTCTCCTAATGTTGTTTTCTAACTTACATATTATTTGATATTATCAAGCCTTATTTATACAATACCGCTTTGATCGGCACCATTTGAAGGTTTGAAAATGGCGGCATTAGGGCACTGACTGTCTGTTTATTTTGAATAATATTTACATGTGTACATGTTTACATGAATTTACTGCTTGAGATAAGTTTAAAATAAGGCGCTGACTACAACTGTTGTGAAATATGATAGCAATGTGCACAATTACTTAAGTGTTCGATACGCCTTCTTACGACAGGAACATACTGCTGGGCGATTTACCACCGGCGAATCCGGTTTTTGTTGAGTCGAGTCAAAAATGTATAACCACAACACAAGAAACATACATTGCTCTCGCAATTTCATTTGCAGTATTAACTAAATTAAATTGATTCTCGTATGTATCGAGGTGTTCTTTATGCCATTAGAACAACACTTGTTTGTAAATCTATAGTATATACTTACACTTGGTCCAATTTGAAAAGTGATGCAAAAGTATTTCTGTATATTTTTTTACGTTTTATCGGTGTATGCACATCAATAGTTTCGTCACCGAATTTTCATAAAGCCTGTGTTTATATTATATTGATGAGCGAGTCGAGTCTTAATATGTGTATATAAACCTTAAAAAATGGGTTTATTCTTTGCAAACCGTTTACGTTTATTTGATTTACATTTAAAACGTATGTGGTGTAACCGTTTATCCGAACCAAAAACGTAAAAATGTTTTTTAAGATAATGTCACGGACCGAACTTGGTCACGTAAGAGGAGAGGTTGTGTCGCGGCCCGGTAAGCTCGATCGGGCGAGCACCCGCCCTGAAAGTGAGATGTCCCGGGTTCGAGTCCCGGACTGGCCGCACAATTTTCTCGGCCTTTGACAAAGGCGCCCAAACTATCTCTCTAAACTAGACTTAAAAACCGAACACTGACAGGTAAAACTCGAGGAATAAGATAATGAGAAGACTGCTTTCCAGGTTTGGGACCTTGCGTTTAATGAGTGTAATCGAATGCCTGTTGGTTTATACAACGCACCAGCAATCTTACAAAGATTAATGGAACGTTGCATTGGAGATCTTAATCTCAGAGCCTGCCTCATCTATTTAGACAATATCGTCGTATTTTCCAATGATATTCAAAACCATAACCAGAGGTTAGACCAGGATTTTAACAAATTGGCTTCCTACCATCTTACCATTAAGAGATCACATGTGAATGTTTCAAAACCGAAATAACATATCTCGGCCATGTTACGTACGAAGAGGGAATTAGTACAGACCCAGACGAAACTGAAACTGTGAAAAATTGGCACGTTCCTTGTAATTTGAGGGATATCCGGAAATTCCTATGGTTTGTTCGCAACGTAGCTAGTTGTCCTAGAAGCATTCGGCGCAAGGCACATGCAGAGGCAGCTCCATTGTTCAGTTTTCAAACATCTGCTCCCATGGAAATGGTGTGACTGGCCGCACAATTTTCGCACCATGTGGCAATAAAATATGTAGATATTAGCAATTTATGTCATTCAATTACAATGCAAATCTGTTAAGTGTAACTTGTCCTTTGGCAGAGAGTGCATATGTCGTAGTAAGCTAAGAAGACTAAAGGAAATTCTCTGTTTCTCCCATAAACCCTTCACAAGGTCTGTATCTGACGTAGAGAATAATCGAACGGATTAACGACAACATTGACAAATGAGCAATAGACAAACATAGGTGATACATTTTTTACAACGGTGGGACATACAAATAGAGGATGTGGACACATATTTTAAAAGGGTAGGGCATATAATAGAAAGGCCCCGCCCCAGCAATTCTTCTATAGCAAAATCCATATATATATATGTTTATAATGTTGTTTTTTTCTTATTAAACAACAATATTTCACCATCACTTTGAGTTTGACTTTTGATTATATTTAAAAAAAAATACAGGAATAGTTACAAGTTGCGATAAAGCTACTTGATAAATCTCTCTTTTGCATAAAGCAAACTGTTATGTCATTTCTAAGGTCGCTGATAATCCTTACTGCGTCTTACATTTAAAAAAAAAACAAGCGAGATAACTCTTTGGCTAAATTAAACGAGAGACCAAAAGCTGTCTTCCCTATACCAAAATAGCTTTATATGTTATAAGTATAAGGTTACAACATAATTAAATAATTAAAAAAAGAAATGCATTTGATAATCTAGTTTTTGGTCGCGCAAAACCCTATTCGAAACTAAAACGTTATTATTATTGAACAATTTTTAGTGTGTCTGTTGTTTTCGCTATATTTTGTGATAGCTTTCATACTATGTGTCCTCACATGGCATATAATGTTTTTAAGATAACTATTTTTTTGACGATTAAAATAATTTGGAATATAAGTTTTTGATAAGACGCAACCCACTAATTCAAATCTGACATTAATATATCATGGCGTATCAAACTCGATAGAAAATGGAAGTCAGACTGTATAATTGATAGCCAACGGGAAAACTTCCATACACAACTTTGGCTTTCAGGACAGATTTTGAGACAGGCTGACCGCGCAATGAGCTCGATACCCTGCAAGACTTCGTGCATTTCGTTTAACGAAAGCGCACAGTGGTAGTGCTGGAAAGGTGGTTTATGTAACACCCAATACTTAAAATATTTGTATTTCAATATAAAACTATACATTAACCCCCTTTTCACAAAGCGCGTCTCAATGATATACGATAGCTTCACGCTTGATATTCGGTTAGTATAGTTTCAACACGCAATTGTCTATTATGTAGAACTAGAATTTAAAAAAATATATAATTGACTGTTGATAAAGGTCATTAAAGTTAAAACCTGAGTAAGACAGCTAAGCGGACAGATTCATGTTTTTCTAGTGCCCAAGTGGGGTAACTTATCGTCTCAAATATATTGATGAATTGTTGTTACTTCCCTTAGACCAAAATCGGCCAAATGGAAGGGCAGTATAAAGCAGTTACCACAATGGATTTTTGCTCCGAAGAGACTTTCTTTAAACAAAAACTATCATAAAAGCGGAAAGTGTCGTCCTTGATAAGCCTGTACGGACACGCATTGAACCCTTTTCACAGAGGCTCATAAAGAAACATTTAGAAAGCTAACATCAACTATTTTTTCCAAGTGTTGATACGTCCAAGGCTTACGATGTCATCGAGCTTGCATACATACGTTTTAACTAAACCCCAATATTACACGCGTGATTTGTATTCGGTCAACTACGAACTAGTGTCTTTTACACAGCCTGAATGACTAGTCGTATTCCCTGTTGAGGTATTTTCGCTCATCCAACCAAGACGTCTGTCTATATATGGTAACGTATTATGTGAGAACATTGCGTGATTGAATGCTGATTGTTCAACATCCAATATCCCGGTTACGGGATAAATAAGTAACGAATCGATTTGTGTTGCGCACATTGCCGTTGAGTTGGCGTGCTCGACATCATTGCGCGTTTTAAACGCGTGTGTTTTTATTGTTGCGTTATAAAAAAAACACTGTCTATGCGTCCAGAAACAATGTTATTGTCTCCATATTAACCCATTTATGCCTAGCGTCTTGAAAAAAAAGGTCTTAGCAAACAGCGTAGACCCAGATGAGACGCCGCATGATGCGGCGTCTCATCAAGGTATGCGCTGTTTGCTTAAAGGAATTTCTGTAAGAAATATTCTAAATATAGAAATAAACATACTATACATCCCTAATTTTGGAAATAAATTGATCCAATTTAGAAGGATGGGAGAGTCCACTAGGCATAAATGGATTAAGTGATAAGCTTTCGATTTAACTTGTTTGTATACTGATATTGAAACATTGGTTGCGTGAATGAATTTGCTTTTTTTTATTTTTGTCGTCATTAAAATGTAATACTCTCTCACTATATTTCACTTCAAACCTTCATCATTTCTACAATTGCATAGTGCCTTAATAACAATCATACAACCACCTCGTATCAATTCACACGCAACTACCACCACCCACGGACTCTAGATTACATACACTCCGTGCACCACCATAATCGTACCACATTCACTGATATTACCACCCCAGACGACGACGTTCCAGCAACCTCCGCGTAAATGATCTAATTGCTAACACCACAGCCACCTGTTACAACAACCACGAAATCCACCACCACCACGACAATCATAATCATCAGTATCATCACTACCACCATCCCGGTAGCCGCAAAACCGCTTTCACCTAAACAACCACCATCACAAACACCACGATTCATTATCACATTCATCACACCACCAAAGTGGCCAGTACCGCGACCACAAATACCGTCACATTCACAACCAACTCATCACCACTATCACAACAATCACCCTTAAAAATCAATCACCACCCCACCGTCATGCCCCCAAACCACCATCATCCTACAACGACCGCAATCCCATCACCACCAACCGCATTTCATCCACAATTATAATCGAATACCATTTTATATGTATATGCCGCTGCTACACTGATCTAAGAAAAATATATATTAGCCCTATATTTTATATCAACCCATCTGTGTATAAATTCCACAATTTATTTATTTCATGTGAAAAAAAAACAGTAATTTAAAATGTATGTAAATATATCAAAGAAGCTCTTGTTATAAGAAAAACAATTCTTAATTATACTCTTTAATAACTTTCAGTACCGCTTTGACAGAACATACGTGTTCTTGCCATTGATTGTGTTTATTTGTATTTGATTTCTTACCTGAGTATTTTCATGTTATGTCATGTTAATGTGTTATACCTATTTGCGTGACAGAAAATACTGTGTATATGTAAGTATGAAGACGATGTTTTTTTGTATAAGTCTGAGCACACTATCTGTATGTCTATTCGTCTGTTTTCAGCACAATAAAACTTCACTTCATAATTATACAGAAGAACGCACTACAACACGTAGTGCAGAAACGATATACTCAACATAAACTTCTGTTCCAGTGAACAATCAAAGTTTTCTTCGAAGGACTCCGTGTAAATGATTAAGTGTCATATACACCGACATAAATCTTATGTGACAACTGCATGAGCTTTAATAACAAAACGTTAATTAATTAGTTAGTTATACAACCCGAACTTGTCAAGGCTTTCTATCTCTTTATGAACGTCATTTTAACGAGCGCCAGTAAATCATAATTAACCTCGACCCAGTGACTTGGTTGCCTATGTTTAACTCGCTCGTTGTAATTGTCCGCTTCCCTGTTTAAGTGCGCTACTTTTCTGACGTATCAAATAACTCATCATGTGCATTACACGAATTAATACAATGGGGACATACGGGACGTAAAAAAAGTGGACATTTTGACAACCAGCCATAAGATAAGCAAGCAGAGTAACAAGATTATGAGAAAATGAGTCGCGAACTTTTTTTAAATTTGGAAAATTTGAGTCGCTAACTTCTCAAATTTGTGAAAAACGACGAATCTCGAAGAAGGAAAAAACAGGCCTGAATTTTACAGATTAGAAAAGTATCTTGCACCGTTAACTTAAAGTGCATCTAGAAGAAGACGTGTACTTACTCGCAAAACCTAAATAACAAAAGTTATTTTTTTTAATAAATATGAGTCAAGTAACATATGCTCCGGGTAAAACCATATCAGAACATTTATGTCGAACGTAAATTATGATTTGTATGACTATCGATTTAATCTTGATATTAAAGTTTTAACCAATTAAACCGAAGCTCAAACACACACAAGCATTTCCAGTGGTAAGTATTTATTTTAAACACAGAAGAACTGTAGGACAAGTAACTCAAGAACTCGACTACATATCGAAGGGTTATGGGCTTCCACTGTGACCGTACTTCGTAAAAATAAATTTAATATGAGCCTTGTTCTGTGAAAAAGGGGTTTAATGCACGTGCGTAAAGTATAGTCCCTGATAAGCCTGTGCAGTTCTCACGGGCTAATCAGGGACGACACTGTTCGCTTTTATTGTATTTTTGGTTTAAAGGAAGACTCTTCTTGACGAAAATCCAGTTAAGGCGGAAAGTGTCGACCCTGATTAGCCTGTGTGGAATGCACAGGCTCATCTGGGAATACACTTTACGAACATGCATTTAACCTCCTTTTCACAAAGGGAGGCTCAAATTCAATATATAAACTTAACATTACCAATGATTCGCTGTTATTTTAGTTGCGTGTATCTCTAATATCAATTCCGTAATCGATACATATATAGTGTTCTTACTGACTGGATAAGTCATAACAACCACGAAATGATAGGTTAGAAATATTGCTTCAGTATTGACCAACGAACACAGTGATACTTTTTAATTTTGAAAACAGTTGGTAAAAATATAACAGACGAAAAAAGCGCATGAAAGCCTTCGTTGTGGTTAAAACTGGGCCTTATATTATCATCTTAAACAGTCTATATATAAATCTTGTTTGAAAGCTTTGTTACGTGTTACCCAACGGGAAAATGTAAAATACACATTGGTCACTGTTGGAAATTGAGATTGAAATCTAGAATTCTTAATGTTCAAGAGCCTATTCACAAATTGCGTTTTCAAACCAAAATGTAACACTTATGTTCAAAAAGACATTTGAAATCAGTACACAAAAACGTATCAGACATCTGCATTGCATAAGTGTTCGTGCCTGCTATTTTACATGCATTTAAAGTTTGTTTTCTTTCAATTGACTAGTTTGTTCTTTACATAATTCGTGTTTTTTTTCTATTGTCTTATGGTTCTTTTTCATTTTCGCGAGACATTAAAACCATGCAGCAAATATAGCACACACATCAATTTTACGCTGAATAATGCCTGCGTGTTTATTGATGACTTTCATATATCATCATACAGAATGACATAATTAACATATCCGTAAATAGATCCTTTGAATATTTCATAATACAGATATACTTACACTTTAAATCGCCTTGTTCACAGATGTTGGCATATTTTAAAGTTTGTCATTAAATGCTCTAAATTTATAAATATAAACATCAGAACTTAAGAGCTCCAAAATCAAAACAAGAATAAAGGTAAAAAAACGAAACAAAAGAGAATAAAAACTTAACCACACCAGGGCTTGAAAACTGACCCATAGAGTAAAAGCCAAGCGCCGAAGCCACTCAGCCATCCGTCTTCACGTGAGTGTGTGCGTGTGTGTAATTCAGAGTTTATGTTCGGGTCGTCGTTGAGTCTTTACGACTACATCATCTGCGGACCTGACCATCCGTCTTCACATGGGTTGCCATTTGTTGTATACTTTGTATAACCATCCACGTGTTGTTACAAAATATAACGATAACACACGAAATCGAAATTTTTAAATCGTTTCTCGTCGGAGACGCTTTATAATTTTATCCATTTCTAAGGATGATTATTCGTAAACGAAAGTGTATATTCATTATAAGTCTGACGCATAAGTCTTATTTTGCACACTGATGTACATTGCTCATTTATTTCTTGAATCTGTGACAAAAAGTTGAAAAATTCTCATTTTGATAAACTGCGAACAAGTCCCTTTAACATGCCAATGATAGATTTGGCTGATCACAAATGTTCAATGCAAATGGCTATGATGCATGCATGGATACCGTGCACTTTAGAGGAACCGACATTCTGAGAGATTATATCGAATTCCTTGACCTTTATGACTGCGGTCTTTTGGTGCAGATTGTAGAAGAGTACATTCTAATTGAATGTCTCGCCATCTATTTACACACTTTGCCAATGGTCTCAGACATGAATAGGCTTTAACGTTGCGGTTATTAGTAATACCATACATCAGGAAGAGTGTTTCGAGTATAACGATATTTGCAAAGTATTGGATTGAAAACCACAATATTGTATTATGCAATGGGATTAAAAAGTGCAGATGCTAAACTACACTGATTGAACAGAAAGTTATCATTTTATTTGTCAATCGACTATTACCGCATATATTGGAGACAAAAGTGTCTGAGTCTGCAAACCAAGGAAACACCATTCGCTAATACATTATTATATCACGTGACTATTACCGAAAATATTTGAGACAAACATGTGTCGTTGTCTACGAAACAATTAAACAGCATGCGCCTATGCCTTAGAATGTAACGTGTTTATTACCGTATACATTGTCGCAAAAAGTGTGTCTGTGTCTGCAAAACAATGAAACAGCATGCGCGTATGCCTTATTATGTCACGTGACTATTACCGCATACATTGTCGCAAAAAAAAAGAGAATGATACCGCAATCATATAGACGTAATGTTTTAGGTAAAGCCCCTATAACGCTCAAAATCAATGAATATTTCGTAACATATTTCGTAAACTAAAGTTAACACATGAAAAAACAGTGTTCCTTATACACTAAATTTTAACTTCAGATATGTAATTCATAAAAGAAGTAAGGTAACAGTGGTGGGAAATGGTCGAGATCTTTAGTTTTTTATCTTTTACTTTGATACCAGTCCAGAAAAAATATTGAGCAGTGCAAATGATCGTGTCATTTCGATCTAAGATTTCTTATTCAGTTTTTGCACACTTGAGTGAGCACACGTGGCATTCGAGAAGTACTTATTGTTTAAAATGCATGATACTATTCACGAGCGTAAACATATGTGGCGTGTTCTGAGAAAACTGGGCAAAATGCTTGTGCGTAAATTGTCATCCCAGATTAGCCTGTGCAGTCCGCACAGGCTAATCAGGGACGACAATTTCCGCTTTTATGGAATTTTTCGTTTAAATGATGTCTCTTCTTAGCGAAAATCCAGTTTAGGCGGAAAGTGTCGTCCCGGATTAGCCTGTGCGGACTGCACAGGCTAATCTGGGATGACACTTTACGCACAAACATTTTGCCCAGTTTTCTCAGAACACGCCACATATTACGTGTTAATCGGACGTGCATAAACACGAAGGAGACCGATAAGAATTAGCATCAACAAAGCAGATAAATCTGCTTTTTGTAGATAGCACACATATGAATCGTTATAAAAATTGCGACTGTATTAAACGCGACGCTTGAGCTAATTCTCATAGAACAATTATCTATGCACCCGATGATCGTAATAACACTTTCCAAAAAGTGGAGCATGTACACGCAGATAAAACAGTAAGCAAATGTGGCAATGGGTCGAGGGTATCCGACATGTATTGGCGCTCGTTTAAAGGCCGCGCGCATATAGATAGCCTTGACAACAAATATGTTGCATAAATAACTCTTCAAATTACGTTTTGTTATAAAGGCTGACGCTTGTGTCGCATATATGTGATTTATTTCAGTGCCCATGGCACTTAATTATATAAATGTACTTTAACCCGATACAAAATGCTCTTTTTTATTGTTTGTGGTACAATATATTCAACACATGTTCATTTACCAATTTAGTGTTCGTGTCTCGTATGAATAGATATCGTTGCGGGAAATTAAAATGGAATATATTGTGTCACACACAAAAAAAGAGCATTTTATATCTTGAAAAATCTATGTTTCCAGACCACATCTAGCGTTTAAATTTTGGGTATTGCTATGAGGAACACTGATTGTTAATTGTTTAACTTTATTTTGCGAAATATTCTACGAATTTTTCGTTGAATTTGAGTAGTAATTGGTCTTTAAAGGTACGCTTTGGATACAACACAATAGAATGATTGGGAACAGTAGATGTAAGCTGAACAATCGAAACTCCTCATGCTGTCCTCACTTGAACATTTAACCCTTTGAGCGCTGGAACCGGATTTTAAAGGCCTTTGCAAACAGTTTGGATCCAGAACGTGGCGTCTCATCAGGATCCAAACTGTTGGCTATTCTGATAGTGGTCTTAGAAAAAAAAATCGAAGAAAATGCTAATTTTAGAAATTCAGCAGACATTTTAGCAGACGACAAATTTCCCAGCATGCAAAGGGTTAAAGCAAACATATTACCATGATGTCCTTGCCATGAATGTACTGAAAACTGAATCTACTGAACACTGTTTCCACTGCTTTACACTTTATAGAATATATATGCCTTATTTTGTGACCAAACTATTTTTCTTCGAGTCATATTTCAAGAATCAATTTAATACACTAATGGGGTAATAAGGTAGTAAAGTCATAGGATTAAATTAGTTCTGACATGAAAAATGTTCGTTTTTTATCTTAATACATCACGTAAGAACCTATAATACTACAAACATTATTTAACCATTCCTTTTTTATATATCGGCTTATTCTGATCCAAGCAATCTGAATAATAATGTTATTCTAGGAAATGAATCATGTACACGTACGTTCCACAATAAAACGGGTTTGCACACTCTCGAATGGATATTAAATGTAAAAATAAATCTATTTTTCCATTGACCTTCAAAAATGACAATGAACCTCAGTGATAATGCTGACCATCGCAATAGACGTAGTTTTTAAAACAAGAACACAAGCAAATGCGTATTTTAAATTTTAATTTCATTCACAGAGGAAACTGTTTGACGCCGCTCGATGAATGTCGACGGAAAAGCGACCTCACTTACTCTCCATGCGAACGAATTACCTCCTGTACGTCACGCACCAAATAATGCAATCGTTCTATTTGCGTCTGAATCTTCAAGGACAACTTATAGGTACACGAGATCTTTGTGGAGTGGCGAAATAATCATTTTTGCTCCAGAATTGTGAATAGTTCTTGTGAGATAATTTGATCAGACGCTCAGAAAAGCGATTTAATAAGTCATGAGGACCTTCTTCTATAATTAGTTCTGCAAATATGATGTGCGCTGATATTGACAATGTTGATTGTTACCGCTGTCACCAATTGATTAGTTTCTAATCCGATGTGTTTTGGGTGTTTCTTCCAATTTTGAACTGTTACTGTATTCTTTTCGAAATAAAATGCATACGTCTTCAATCTAGACTTGTCTAAACAATTATTATGATTTCATGACATACTGAAACGAAAATGATATTTTAGAAGATTTTTTGTTCAAAAGTGTTAATAAAAAGTGCATAAAAAAATATTATTTCCTCGAAACAATCTAACGCCTAAAGTATCCACGGTAAAAATTGTCTTTCTTTTTACTAAACGTTTTAATTGTTTTCAATATTTAATATTCAAGTATTCATTAAATTAACGACTTTTTCATCCTGTCATCGTGTCAGTTGTTTTTTCATTAATTTTCTGTAATAGCTTTCCAAAATAAATAAAACGCAAGTCTGATTCAAATGTACATGCACTTTTCGCCGCAATGTCCTTCAGTTATATATATTTAGAGCTCCATAGGAGACGAACTTCTTCTGGAAATATCTCGGTTATCAACAAAATGTACTTTTTAAAGAAACATTCGTTCGGATAACATAACAGTTAAGGTCAAACATAATGCGTAGCATCCAAAGAAAAAATGTTATGTATTGATTAGCTGCATACTGTTTATATGAATTAATTGCTAAAGAATCAGACCGACCAACGCCACAACATGAACATTTTGATGCGAAGATCAGCAATGATAAGCATAAGAACTGCAGTTAAAACAACTTAGGCAGTACGTACCCAGGGTGCAGGATCAACGTGTTCAGGGGTTTACACACGGGCTGGACAGAATGTAAACAAACCGTTAAGAACTTTATTTTTGCAAATATCTCAAGTTATTGAAATTCATTTGCAAAGATCTTTAGCGCATAAAGACAGTTTCTCTTTCAATTTGTGCCGATATCTTAAATTAAAAAAATGAATCCTTGAATACGGCTGAAATCGGTGCCAAAATTTAACGTTGCGTGAAGTATAACCATGAATATGAATGCTGTACACATTGATTTTGTTTTGGCCAAGAACACAGGCTTATTAAATCAAGTTATTACTTATCTTTATAATTGACATCCAAAAACACTAAATGACGTTGTGCAGTTTTTTTTAATGCAATATAATTACACGACGGGTAGACAGAATTACGGTCACAATATAAGTTTATATCGTTACGATCCCTTGTATTAAAGTGGTAAATAGACATTCAGGTGTTCATTTAATAAAGGATGTTTGATAAACGATCATCATTATACTAATAGTCACTTATGCCTCACCAAAACCTAATATATCAAAACGTAGTTTGATGAAATTCATACTTGTGCTCTAAAATATTTGGCAACACATAAGCGTTGATTGTTTTGAATCTAAGTTGCTCTTTGTTATGTCTGAAAACATTTTTTAATGTTAATTTATTTAAGTCTGTGTGAAGACACATTACCATTACCATCTCAATATTTAAAATAATTAACCAGTATTATATAATTATATGCGATATGCTTTAATTATCATGACGACCATTTATGAAACAAAGTGCACGCCCCATAGGTGAAAAAAGGTACCATGTGCCTTTTAATATTAATATTTTGCACCAATGGGGCGTTGCGTTTATGAGCTACAGCCATTGTTATATTTTATGTGTGATTTCTGGCTGTTCTTCTGTTTCTTTCTGCAACAGTTAAAGTGTTGCATTTTACAGTGCATGGAGGTGAACCAAATGCCTCAACTGGGCTTTGCTTAACATATTTCGTTGTAATGGTGTCTACTTTATGTAAGCGTTATTTTTGGAGCATATAGCAAGCGCAGTACGTGATGAACTATATCAAACAATTACTCAGTGAAATTGATATGACGACGGTTCAGTTGGACTAGAAACACAATTGCTCCAATAATTGTGTTATTAGATGATGGAAAGTAGGGATAAACAGCAAAGTAATGTCCTTTGAAAAAAAATATTATTGTGATCACAGATTCCGGGCCCGTATTCACCAACTCAATCTTAGAATTAACCCATTTATGCCTAGTGGATTCTCCTATCCTTCTAAATTGGATCAATTTATTTCCAAAATTAGGGATTTCTAGTATATTTATATCTATATTTGGAATATTTCTTACAGAAATTCCTTTAAGCAAACAGCGCAGACCCTGATGAGACGCCGCATCATGCGGCGTCTCATTTGGGTCTACGCTGTTTGCCAAGGCCTTTTTTTTCTAGACGCTAGGCATAAATGGGTTAAGCATAAAGAATATACTTAGAAATATGAAAAAATGCTTGCAGCATTTGAATATATTATAATTATTTCATTAACAATGATCTACATGACGAATGATGATGAGATATGTGGTTAATACCAAGTTTGACTCAAAATTCAAGCAATTCTTCAATATTCCATTTTGAAGAATATTCTTGATTGTTTGGTAAATCCGGGCCCAGAATACTATCCAATTGATAGATTCGTTCGAGTTCACGATACGGGAGACCAATATTAGAGACTGGACATTTTGCCAGTGATAATGATGTATACTCAATATGAAGTTTGTAGTTGCCTGACAGGGTATTGAAGAATCATCTTCTGGCCATATACAATATGCGAAGTCCTGCAAGGTCTTAGACTTATACAAGTGGGTTCAAAGTTCGGTTTTCCATTTTGTAAATCTCTTGCCAATTAAACTCACTCAATTTCAAACAATAATGCATTATGGTGCAAATGCAAGTTGCCGCAAAATAAACGTGAGATATAAAATTCCCTTCGAAAACATTGGCCAAACGTTGACTTAACAATAAAACTTCTTAAAGAAAATTCAGTTATTGGTCTATCGGTCTATACTTGTTCGTAAATTATACAACTGGATTCTTATTTCAATACCTGATTTATTTTGCAAACTTTTTACTGACCACACAATGAAAATGTATTGATGCCAACATATGAATATAAACGAAAACTTTTGCATAAGATTTATAAGCATTCTTTCAATAGTATCATAAATCAAACGTTTGTTTACTTCAATGAAATTCATTCAAGTATGGGCCGATACCAAAAGGCTAAGTAAAATATTTTGCATAACCTCATTATGTGTTTGAGTGTCGTATAAACGAATCTGCAAAGACTTATAAGATCTACCAACAGTGGCCATGTCTTTTGTACAGTAATTAGTTCCACTTAAACAAAACAATTAGTGTATTTGTATCGAACTAATTTCGTTGATATTCTGGTACCAACTCCTCTGAACTTTTATTCGAGTTCGTTTTAATTCATCAACATTTTGTTTTATCTGTTTTGAAAACAATAATCGTATACACCCCTTTAAGGCTAAGACAATTCCAATATACCTAAACAAGATTGCTTAAACCATTGTCATTCGTTGCATGAACCAATCGTTCACTAAAGGCGTTTTAGTTCTCCGCAAATAAAACCCATTCGATCAAGTTACAGTTCAGCCTAGAGTTCAGTTTAAGTGCAGCATGCCTTTTTTTGCACCTTCATCACACTGAGTTGACTTTCTTCTCGATTGCACATTAACTTATTTGCACTTGTTAAAACAGCTACCGACATTATGGTTGTCCTTATTTAACCCCACATGTGCTTTACACGTTGCGTTACGAAGGTTAAGCATTAATTGCATAAATAAGTTAACGTCTGAAATGCATATGAACAAAATGTTGGTGATATGGTATACATGTATAATCAAATGATGTCAATTACAATTCCTAAAAAGTTGATATACGTCAGCGAAATTGATGCAATTAATTTTCATGAATTTCAACGAGGAGTGTTTAATATAATATGTGTGTATATATGTAACAATATAACGATGGTAACATTAAATAAATCAAATGTTGTAAACTTCAATACACTTCAAAACAAACAAGTTTACGACGATACCTATACGTTTTGAATCACACATTGTGTCTTTGTGCGTGGGGTATTTCCGAATATAGTACACTATTTTTGTAGATGAGTGTTTTTTTCTCCTGTGCAAATTGAATATTATTTACAATTGTATGAACAATCTATAATGTCGTTTTTATTTCGCCAGTTCTTTTTGAGATGCTGTTCTCGTTTTTTATTGTTTTATATGATTTTTACAAATATATAACTAAGACCGTATTTACTAGCCTAAAGGTTACAAAACCAAACAAGGTGAAGGGGTAAAACTGTTTCCGCAGAACGTTGATGCCAAGACTAAGTCAGACGCTTTCAATCATAGGGTTGGGCTTTTTTCAGATTTTATGTTACTGAAGTAGAATATTTAAGATGTATGTTTTATAACGGAAGCAGTTTGCTGTGTGATTCAGCATGACAAGTGGGTTGGGGATGAAAATGATAAACTTTATCATGTGCGGCTCCATTTATCTCATATTCAAGCACGTAAACGTGACGATGACTTAGAGCTTATGCGAGATTTTGATGTCTAAGTAGTAAAGGTTGCGTTTTTTTTGTCACATTTTTCAACAATTGTTTATGTTTAATCAGGTGAGTGTTTTTTTGTGTGTGACATATTAAATGTGAGCATGACTTGTTAATCCCGACATTACTACTTTACAATTCGACTGGTACACAAACATTTTTTATAATCGAAGCTCCTGTAATCGAATGCTATATTTGATTAAAATATTTCGAAGAAAGACTATGTTCAAATGTTGAAACATGTTTTTTATACACGCAGTTTATATATAATTTTATAGGAAATTGTGTATTCTTGAATCCGAAAGTTAAGCTTAATTTAATTGACGTTCATTTTATTGACGTACATTTTCCCGCAATTTAATGTACGTTAAGTAGATGACGTAACATCCGCTTTC
The DNA here is from genome assembly GCA_007657795.1 of Dreissena rostriformis. Taxonomy (NCBI): domain Eukaryota; kingdom Metazoa; phylum Mollusca; class Bivalvia; order Myida; family Dreissenidae; genus Dreissena; species Dreissena rostriformis. Next base: position 79,623 of record VMBQ01002998.1, read on the forward strand.
TGTTATTATTTGTATTATCCTGATGAAGGCGTAAGCCGAAACGTCGATAAAAAAGGAAAACAAGATGTGTTTTTGTTGGATTTATCATACTATACACGCAGTATCTATCTGTGTTCATTTAAATAGTTTAAGTGCATTTAGTGGCATGTTAAAGTCGAGTACATTGCACCACACGGCTGACTAGCGAAAGCGTTTATTTATTTCGGCTACTATTCGTTACTATATGTTTTTATAGCATACGGTAAACTGGTTTCTTGCTATTTTTATATCTCGGGGCTCTTTTGTTGTGGATCGCGCTAAAATTATACTAATGCATCGTTTACGTTCACCCAGTACATGCCAATGAAACCATGTCTACGTCTCCTCATTAAAGCATTTGCACTTGCTCTGATTCCTTCTATATGTAATATACACCTGTATGTGTTAAACCTTGACTAATTAAAATATGCGTTTGCAATGAGTTAGGTAAGTCGGTTGTCACGAACAGTCATTTGTTAACTTATTTTATACAACAACAAGCACCTGTTCACAAACCAAAGTGCAACTAAAATATCTTACTTTAACACAACAGGCAACAATACTGCTAATTAAACCTTGAATTCGCCATTTGCTATTACTCTGGTTCCTTATTTATGTTATATACACCTGTATTTGTTAAACCTTGACTTATTTTATTTATGCGTAGCAGTTAATTAAGTACGTCGGTAGTCACGAGCAGCCATTTGTTAACTCATTTTAATCCACCTCAAACAGCTGTTCACAAACCAAAGTTCAACTAAAAGATCTTATTTTAACACAGTCGGGAACCAAATAAGATGATGTGTCACATCTCTAAGTGCAAATTTATATATAATGTATGAGCCTCGCTTTGTGAAAAGAGGGTTTAATGCATGTGTGTAAAGTGTCGTTCCAGATTAGCGTGTGCAGTAGGAACAGGCTTATCGGGGACCAGAATTTCCGCCTAAACTGGATTCTCGTCAAGAAGGGTCATCCTTTACACGGAAATTATAATACAAATGGAAAGTGTCGTCCCTGATAAGCCTGTGCGAACTGCACAGGCTAATCAAGTTTAAACATATTTTATTTCCAAATTGACAATTTTTAAATGAATTACAATTCAAACAAAAATTACAATATATTATGGAAAAAGGGTTTGACATTAAGTTCTACAACATTATCGGGAGTCTTTCCATTAAGTATAAAATTACATAGATAAAGGTTACTGTTTAAGATGTAAACATTATTCGTATTTTAGAAAACTAGGGAAAAATACTCAAAAAAGATAGATGCAAATTCTACTTTGACTATAATGATAGTAATAATAATAATAATAGTAAGAAATAAAATGATACAAGGTAATACACAATAATGCACAATAATGAGTCCTGCCCTGGTGCGTCTATGCAAAACGCTTCGCCGCTGAAATAAATCTTTGCACCTCAGTTAAAATAACGTCATTGTCTTCGTCGTTCAATGATTGTTTTCCATGGAGAAGAATATTATCATTTAAAGGGTGAAATGAACGCAATGCATTAAATAGAAACAATCGCTGTCTGTGGTACTTAGTGGCTAATCTGGAACGACACTTTTCGCACATGCATTAAACGCTTTTCATAGAGCGCGACTCATATATTAGTTGAAACTTAATAAGTGGTCAAGATCTTTGCAGGTAAATATAATGTGTTGACGGAGTTGTATATTGCAAACCTTAAATACAATTTTATATGTTCAAGAGACGGTCCATAAAAATGAAGAGTTTAGTTTATGTTTTAAGAACGGTTACTTATTTACATCATAATTGATGAGATTATCCATGTTTTTGAAAATACATTTGTATTTGTAGTGAGTTAAATATCCATTCGTAATTTAAATGTGTCTTAAGATCTTAAGTATGATTGATTCATTTTGTTCGTGTTGTATTTGTCGGAAAAAATTCCAGCGGTTTTACCTTTGTGCACTGACTAGAAAAATTAAAATCGGGAAGATATATGTACCTCTAGTGCGTAGTAATTTATGATAATTGGACAAGATAAAAGAATGCTTTTAGAGCGTCCAAGTGCACCTAACGTTGTAAAAATTTAGAACATTAATATACATAATAGATCGGTTGATGTTCTTTTAAATACAGAATGTTTCATGTATGTATTTATATGTGTGTGTGTGTTTGTGTGTGTGTGTGTGTGTGTGTGCGTGCGTGCGTGCGTGCGTGCGTGCGTGCGTGCGTGCGTGTGTGTGTGTGTGTGTGTGTGTGTGTGTGTGTGTGTTTGTTTGTTTGTATACATATATTTATATTGATGCTTTCTAAAAAACGGCATATTACCAGTATTTGCCAAATCACTTTTCAAACAAATTCACTATGATCAATTTGAGCAAATCTTATGTGGGCTATGCAGCTCTTGCAGATGTCGACCAGCAGCTGGGAGATAACAATCATGCCACAACTGTTATGTCAGAAAACTGTGAAAAAGTCACATGGCTCTGAGAAAAACTATTGAAACGAAACAGCTTGGTAGTTTGCGGACTTCCTTTGAATTACTTTTCCGAAAAACTTAAATTAATTAAGACAATTAAACTGCCGATGCGTAGCTCATTGAGTAGTATATTATTTTTTATTTGATTGATTCCTATCATGTTATATAACCCTGACAATAATCGTTGAAGCTGGATAATCTGCTTCTATGCAGAGCTGCTCAAAGTCCCATAACTATGATGCATTAAAACTGAACGTCCTGGTACTATGAAGCTGCACACGAAAGCTTATTTCCAACCAATAGTTATAGCCCGCAAAACAAAGCGGGACGTACTGTTGTCCGGACAGACAAAGCACTTCTTGTAAAAGTATGCCTCTTTGATGTACTTTATAAAACATAAAACAGTTTAATAATATGCAAAGCATGAGAGCCGTGTTTGTACGGTTATTATAAATAAATATCGTGCGTTAATTTGACTTTATTAGGAAGCGACGATCTGCAGTTATGTCTGTGTAAATTAATGGTATCTATATGTATTCACAAAATAGAACTATGTTACGCTATAACTAAATCGATCGCATGATAATTATCAGCATGAAAACAGCGGTAGCATGAATAGTCTAGTCTACGGACGACATGACTTATTCAAGTACTGTTCTAAAAAGGTCGATTGTTTTATGACATACCTATTAACCGGTTAACGACACGCGTCCATCAACTGAATGCCAATGCACACAATGCGTGATCTCTAATAGCTACTCAGTAATTTAAATATGTTAGCCGAGTTACTGCATTGATTAATCTTTTCACAGAAAACATATTTGCTCTGATACACTTACTCAACTGTGTGTCCATTGTGATCTCGTTCAAGGACTACTGAGATGGTTATGGTTATTCTTCTAACGATTGTCAACAGAATATCCCATGTTTTCTCAATATAATCATTAGGTGAATTATTTGAAGAATATATATTTTGAAGAAAACTTCAGAACTTAATCTATTCAGGAGAATGTTACAATAACAAATCTAATGATTTTGTGCGTAATATTAAAAACTTGACGCAAAAGATAAAACTGTTTATAATACGCGGATTAAAATTCACGTTTAATTTAAGCAATGTCATCCTCTACAAACGTATGCGCTCTATTTATAACGCTTACATCATCGGCCTTACAAAAATATTTATTGAAATTCGGTCAACTCGATAGCACGCAATAACACAAGGACGGCATAAATCTGCATGAAGGCCAAATACCGCACAGTTGGGAGATGCACAGTTCACTTAGTGTGCATGAGTGACACACGAGTGTGGCGTTCAAATGCATTCGGTACCCCTCGCAGATTATCATATACTTATCCGATGTTTGACGGAAAGGGTCGAGAATGTGCGATTGGTTCAAATGGAGCAAAACATTCAGGTTAATCTTACATTAAAAAAATAGGTCAAGCACGCTTTCTTGATTGTCGATTACAGATGCTGATACTGTTCAATTAGATTCAATGTGAAACACTAATAGTTAAGAAAGAAATTTGTGAAGAGACAATACACGAGACAAATAATATGTCTTATTTGTTATAATACTTATAATTCAGAACGGATGTTTGAAACAGACAATAAATTAGGACAATGATATGTTTTCTTTTTATTACAGAATTTATGTCATGAATTATATAGGAGAATTACATTGTATAATTAACATCAAGGAAAAAAAAAATTCCTTAACAATGTACGAGATTACAAACAAAATGCTTGCGCCTATTTAAACATTTGTAGTTAGAAATTTTAAACATTTTGCATTTAAAAGCCGAAAAACGCAATTGATGAAATTGCTATCTACTGTCATTCCGTTGTATGTCCTCATGAGTTCGATAGGAGATTCTTTTGCAGACGTGTTTGCTGAAGACATTGTTTATTCTTGCCTTTGATGTTATAGAGCATAGCCGCCAAATTGGAATTATACTACTGGAGAATAATTATGCGTTGCTAAAACAATCACAATTAATATACATGTAGTTTCGTTTGGCATTATTCCACCAGTTAATGTCATATACGTTACAATACGTAACAATACAGTATAATAAAAGGTTTTTCTTCTTATTCTAATTGAAGATTCAACATAGCAGTAAAATAGTTAAAAAATGTTTTGTTCAGCCTAGATGGTCCTTTAATACTTTTGGTGCCGATGCTGACGTTTATGGTGGTGCAAGTGGTGTTTATGGTGGTGCAAGTGGTGTTTTTAATGTGGTTTTGTTGCTGATGGTGGTGGTGAGGGTGATAGTGGTGGTATGGATGGTGTTTGTGATGACATTGTTGCAGTTATTAAAGATGCTTGAAATTTGTTATGTTGACAAGCTTTAAATACGCTTAAGTTGTATCCATATTGTTTCTTCGGTAGTTTGGTCCCTTTTTCTTCGGTAGCTTGACCCATGTTTCTTCAATAGTTTGACCCCTGTTTCTTAAGTAGTTTGACCCCTGTTCCTTCAGTAATTTGACCCCATAATGATATCCTTCAGGTGTTTGACCCTTGTTCCTTCAGTAGTGACCCTGATCCTTCAGTAGTGTTGCCCCTAATCCTTCAGAAGTTTGACACATATTCCTTCGGTACTTTGACCCCTGATCATTCAGTAGTTTGACCCCTGATTCTTCTCTAGTTTAACCCCTGTTCCTTCAGTAGTGACCCTGACCCTTCAGTAGTTTGACCCCTGTTGCTATAGTAGTTTAATCCCTGATCCTTCAGCAGTTTTACACCTGCTCCTCCGGTAATTCGACCCCTGAGCTTACAGTAATTTGACCACTGTTTCATAAGTAGTTTGACCCTTCTTCCATCAGTAGTTTGGTCCCTGCTATTTCAGTAGTTTGACTCCTGTTTCTTCGGTAATTGGACCCATGTTACTTAAGTAGTTCGACCCTGTTCCATCATTATTTTGACTCCTGCTCCTTCAGTAGTTTGACCTTTGTTCCTTCAGTAGTTTTACCCCTGTTCCTTCAGTAGTTTGTCACCTATTTTGTCAGTAGTTTGGTCCCTGTTCCTTCAGTAATTTAACCCCTGATTCTTCAGTACTTTGACCCATGTTCCTTTAGTAGTTTGGTCCCTGCTCCTTCAGTAGTTTGACAACTGTTTTTTCAGTAGTTTGATCACTGTTTCTTCATTAGTTTGACCCATGTTCCTTCAGTAGTTTGGTCCCTGTTCCTTCAGTAGTTCGACCCCTGTTTCTTCAGTAGTTTGAACCCTGTTTATTCGGTAGTTTGACCCCTGAACCGTCAGTGGTGACTCTGATCCTTCACTCGTTTAACCCCTGTTTTCTCCTTCAGTTATTTGACCTATGTTTCTTAAGTAGGTTGGTTCATGTTCCTCCAGTAGTGTGACCCATGTTTCCTCAGTAGTTGACCAATGTTCCTTCAGAAGTTTGACTCATGCTCCTTCAGTAGTTTGACGACTGTTCCTTCAGTAGTTTGACCCTCTTCCTTCAGTGGTTCGTCCCCTCTTCCTTCAGTAGTTTGACCCCTCTTTCTTCAGTTGTTTGACCTCTGTTCCTTCAGAAGTTTGACCTCTGTTCCTTCAGTAGTTTGACCTCTGTTCCTTCAGTAAGTTGACCCTCTTCCTTCAGTAGTTTGACCCTCTTCCTTCAGTAGTTTGACCTCTGTTCCTTCAGTAGTTTCACCTTCTTCCTTCAGTAGTTTGACCCTCTTCCTTCAGTAGTTTGTCCCCTCTTCCTTCAGTAGTTTGTCCCCTCTTCCTTCAGTAGTTTGACCCCTCTTCCTTCAGTAGTTTGACCTCTGTTCCTTCAGTATTTTGTCCTCTCTTCCTTCAGTAGTTTGACCCCTCTTCCTTCAGTAGTTTGACCTCAGTTCCTTCAGTAGTGTGACCCATGTTTCTTCAGTAGTTTGTCCCCTGTTCCTTCAGTAGTTTGACCCATCTTCCTTCAGTAGTTTGACCCCTGTTCCTTCAGTACTTTGACCTCGCTTCCTTTAGTAGTTTGACCTCTGTTCCTTCAGTAATTTGACCCCTCTTCCTTCAGTAGTTTTCCCCCTCTTCCTTCAATAGTTTGACCCATGTTTCTATAGTAGTTTTACCCATGTTTCTTCAATAGTTTGACACCTGCTTCTTCAATAGTTTGACCCCTGTTTCTCAATAGTTTGACCCCTGTTCCTTCAATAGTTTGACACCTGCTTCTTCAATAGTTTGACCCCTGTTTCTCAATAGTTTGACCCATGTTTCTTTAGTAGTTTGACCCCTGTTTCTGTAGAACTTTGACCCCTGTTTCTGTAGTAGTTTGACCCCTGTTTCTGTAGTAGTTTGACCCTTGTTCCTCCAGTAGTTTGACCCGTGTTTCTTCAGTACTTCAACACCTGTTCATTCAATAATTTGACCCATTTTTTGGTTAGTAGTTTTCCCCCTATTTCTATGTTAGTTTGACCTATGTTTCTCCAGTATTTTGACCCATGTTTATTCAGTTTTTTTACCAATGTTTGTTTGACCCACTCAAAAAAGAGATCAACAGTTATTGTTAATTTTTACTAATCTTCAATTAATAACGATCTACTTTAAAAAAAAAACATATACCAATTCATGCACATTTCAAAGTGGATTTGAATAGGCACTTGACGATACGACAGAGATAGCCGGCTTCGTACTGTGTCAAACTATACTTAATATGTGAAACTTGTCCTATCAATGAAACATCTAAACTGAATAAATGATAACCACTCGGAAAGAAGAGCTTCAATAGTAATGATCTGAAGTTGATGTTGACCTTGTGTTGTTTTGTGGCATTTTTTAATCAAGTCCATATTGTAATCATCTAGGTATGCAAACAAAGATCAAATTAAAAGGTCAACCTTTTTACAAACGTGACTACATGTATCTTAATATTTTTGTAAAAATCTTATTCCAAACTGATTAATCTTAATTTTACCAACACCTGAGACTTACAACAAAAACCCATATCTGTATTTCGAATGAAATGGATATTGCAATAATATTACCAAAGAAACCAAATATATAAACACAAATCATCCTAAAACAACTTCTTTGAACTTGTCCTACAATATTTTTTTTCATTGTTTATGGTCACCTTACCGAAATGGTGGGGTTTCCTGCGGGTACTCGGGTACCCCCACAACACAACACCACAACAAAATTCAAAATCTTTCAATAACAACTAGAAATGGCTTGAAATTGCAGATATTACTCAAAATTCGTCATAAACAGTCGTGAGCCAAGTAAGTTAACTAGGTAACAGTGCTGGGACACACTCCAAATCCACAAATAATGCAACCTAATGCGCGAAAGGACCTCATAAACTTTGAAATACACACATTGCCAATTTCACATTCACTGTTTAATTTATACAAGCATATACATCACCATAAAGTCCATTATACACACATATGAGTCGCGCTCTAAGAGAAGAGGGTTTAATGCATGTGCGTAAAATGTCGTCTCAGATTAGCCTTATTAGGGACGGCACTTTCCGCTTTCATGGTACTTTTTGTTTCAAAGAAGGCTCTTCTTTGCAAAAATCCAGTTTAGGAGGAAAGTGTCGTTTACTGCCTAAATAGATTTTTCTTTTCATATTATAAAATTCAAAAACAAGGCCGTCACCATAGAATGGCATATGCCCCCTTTTACCCCATTTTCTTAACCTAAACGCAAAGTGTTTGTCCAGATTTTTTTAATCCTTAACGCAAAGTGTGACGGAATTTCAGACGGACAGACAGACGGACAGACAGACGGACAGTGCAATCACTATATGCCCACCTTCGGGGGCATAAAAAATTAATTAATGAGGGTGAGGTACGTGTATCGTAACAAAGTAAATTACCAACAAAAAAAGAAATTAAATAGTATAGTATTATACGCAGTGGACAATAACACAATTTCAGTATTAAAGGGAAGTTACCATACAGAAAATAACAGCGGGCAAGTATTTCTCAATATCTAATATCTACCTTGGAAAGTACAAAGTTTGTAACATATTTAAAGGAATCGTTTATGCAAATGCAGGCCCATATGTTATTAACGAATACCTTGATGAAAACATGTTATTTGTGGGTCGAACAGGCTTGGAAAGTACAACCTCGTGGAAATTAATATACTGATCATGGGTGGTTGTTTACATTAGTAAATCAGTTGTTCAGTCTATGACAGAACATAACATTTAACCCATACAGGAATGTATTCGTACGCGTGGTAAACGCGCGAATACATGCCTTAAACGTATCATTATTCAAGAAATGCCGAGAACCGCAATTAACCGCAATTAACAGAAAATGGAAAACTAATAGTATCTCATTTCTTTTCTTGTTGTTAGTAATTTACTTTACGCTACATGCGTTAATTTTATTTTTCGAATTATTTAACGAAATATTCGTTGATTTTGAGTGTTAATGGAGCTTTAATCACAATATATTGTTCAAGCTGTAACAACTGTTAACATTAAGGGGAAGTAAACTCTTTAAATTGTTTGCGGTTAGGCCGATTTCAAAATGTGTATGCCTTACAAATTAACTGTTTTACTTGCAAGAAGCGAGTTGGCCTGCACTTGATATTTACATCGACGGCCTTGAACCAGTTCTTAATTATAATTTGTAATTAATCGTTTCAAAGAATTATATTTTGCAATTTAATCGTTTCAAAGAATTGTACATTTCAATTTAATCGTTTCAAAGAATTGTACGTTTCAATTTAATCGTTTCAAAGAATCAGACAATGCAAATAAAAAATGCGAAGGTTATCACATCAGATTGTATGTCATCAACGTGGCTAGCGATTTCCTCATACTCACGTGTTATTCAAGAAATTAAAGGATACTTTTAGTTTAATACCAATATTCACTGTTTTACATGACAATACGATTGTCTTATAGTTCGTTATTTACTTCTGTTTTGAAAGAAAACATACTGGAGTGCTACTTGAACCGCTGCGGTTTAAGAATCACGCTCAGCGTACGTGAGTCCATCTCCATAAAATGATGAAAATGTGTGAACAAATATCCTAGCAGTATGTTTTAACGATGACCGATTTATTTCATCATCTTGCTCAAGATGATTGTGTACTTGAACTTTGAAATCAAGCACAACCATAACTGGTCCGATTATTTTTCGGCGTAGCTGTCACCCAGGTTTTGACCGTTTTGGACCTTCGTAATTGTACAATTTTATCTTGGGAAAATGTCTTGCCAGTAGGCCCGAATTTATCAAGTGAATTTTCGTATTTGTGAAAAATACAAAAACGGCGCGAAAAAGAAAACGGACAATTTACAACATTTTTACTCAATTACATTAACAAACAATTTAATTGACTAGTTGACACTTGTGTATTACAACCATGTAAACTGAGTGAAGTAGTAGTAGAAGTAGTAGTTGTAGTTGTAGTAGTAGTAGTAGTAGTAGTAGTAGTAGAAGTAGTAGTAGTAGTAGTAGTAGAAGTAGTAGTAGTAGTAGTAGTAGTTGTTGTTGTTGTTGTTGTTGTTGTTGTCTTCAAAGTCGACTTCGTTGTTGGTGTTACTTTTGAAATGATGATGATGATGATGATGATTATTATGATGATGATGATGATGATGATGATGATGATGATGATGATGATGATGATGATGATGATGATGATGACGATGATCACGATGACGACGATGATGACGACGATGACGACGATGACGACAATGACGACGATGACGACGATGACGACGATGTCGACGATGACGACGATGACGACGATGACGACGATGTTGACGACGACGACGACAACGACGATGATGCTGAGGACAAAAAAGATGATAACGACGACGATGGAGGTGTCGTTCCTATAATTTACATGATGATGGCGTGGTGTTTCATTAGCGGCGATATTTTGTATAGTAGAATTAAACATCAGTTCCAACAAAACACTATATTTCTTTCAGTACACACCCAATATTAGTGCGACATTTCATAACAATCCCCCAATTGCTCGACCCAAAATTAAGTGCTGCAAAACAAAGACAAAGGTCAATGCCACTCCGTTATATTTGCGTTCGTGATATTTAAGAGCAACTAGTGAATTCATGAATAGATCGTCCTTGAGGGCATATCGTTGTAATACGTTTCTTTGTTTCCGCCAAGAAGATAGAGAGATATAAAACTTGTCGACCGATATTTGTAAACAGTCTTGTGCGTTGTATGGTATTTTTCGTTTAAAGGAAGACTGTTCTTGACGGAATGAGGCTTATATATTTTTCGTCGTGTATTAGTTAGTCATAAATTTAAGACATTGGCTGCCATCCTTCGTCCTTGAGGATAGTTATACGCATATTTAAATAAAAACGGATTAAACTTTTCATGACCTAAACATTTAAATCAAATTTGTATAATGATTTTACACTTATTTGACATCTACACGAATTGTCCGCTCGAAAGGTCTATTTCATCAGCTGTACGCACCCGACACTATCAACAGCCGCAATCGTGATACATCGACTATCTCCGGAATCATCCGTAAGAGAGACTGATGTAAGCAATAAATCGTCTGCTGATCCAGGGTGTCAACAGTCGTTGAGTCGCAAATCAAGAAGCAACACACAAACAACGTGATCATGGACAAAATCATTCAACAAAACCGAACGTTAACCTACCACCAACCTAGCGGATGATTTTGCTAATTTTATAATTATTATGATATTAGCGACCTTGTTGGAAATTGATTAACTATCTTTTGCGGTCATGAATTCACATGATTTAACTTGTTTTGTTCTTCGTAGAAACAACATTACTCATTTTATGAATTGAAGTTCCGACTTAAAGGCGCGTTTCTGAAAATTTGCGAAATATGAATTAGTATTGTGAGTAGTTAAAATACAACACAACTTTGTATGCACAAACACGAAAAGAGCAATAATAATACTGTCACAAATGATCCTCGTCATGCGAAAATGGGTCTTATGCCATATTCGGCAAGCGTTGCTCCAGAGCAGTTTGCGTAGTCGCGCAGTCTGGCTGGAGCTACCTCGTACGCTATAAAGTCATGCACGATTTCGTGGTCTCTAACGCAAATATGGTAGCTCTAGTCAAGTCTGCGCGAATGGTATCATATGGAATAAGACCCATTTTCGCATGATAGGTTCATATTGGAATAATTGTGACTTTTATCCACTCCGTGAACAAAAAGAAAACAAGATCAAGTGTGTCATTTAATGTTCAGCGACAATGTGGATTCTAACCCAGAATAGAAATGTGTAAGCGAATGATTAAGGCAGACATTTTGTCCGTATTTGTCAACATATTATTTGAAATCGTTAACTCCATTAAGGTTTTGCAGCAAAACATTTAAATGAATTGTTTAACCTTCCGAAAATTGCTGAGAAGCCCCCATTTAAAAGAATGCACGCCGTGTTTTTTTATTCTATTTTTCTTTCGATAATGCCGATGTTAGCGCGTACACGCGATTGAGTGATAACTGATATCTGCATTTCGTCCGCGTTTGTTTACGGAAGTGCGGGAAGTGCGTTCTTGAGACGCAGAAGGCCACATTGTATTCATGTTTTCGGTGAATACACAATAACAAGCTTACCATCCTAACACTTGCGTCAAATTGTTTACCCCACAGATGACAAATAATGTAATACAAGGTCACGGGAACCACGATTGCCAGTATATGAGCCGCGCTGTGGGAAAACCGGGCTTAATGCGTGTTGCGTAAAATGTCGTCCCAGATTAGAATGTGTAGTCCGTACAGGCTAATCTGGGACGATACTTTTCGAATAGGCTGGATTTTTGTTTAGAACGAAATTCCTGCATATAAACAAGGAAAGAGCCGTACCAGATTAGCTTGTTTTGACTGTGTACACGTGCATTATGCCGAGTTTTCCAATATTATTTCTTAAATACACAATCTGATACAAGTACAGATGTGGCTTGGTAATTTCTTTCGTTGACTAAGAGAAAATGTGAAAATTGAACACGTTTTGCCTTCATAGCATTAATCTCAGATGGTTGAGTCTTTACTTTAGAGTATAAGATTTTTTAAATGCTTATAAATTGACTATTAACTATACTAAAGAGTATGGGAGATGTAAACAAAATGTGAACACTGGATCATTGAACTGGTATTTTAAGGATGTTTTATATATCACATCCCCTTCAAATGCTATTCCGATGTTTATCGCATAGAGCAGGTATTTGTATGTGTGTTCTTTACATAACGAACATTTAAATTGTATTCCGATATTTACCACATATAATCATTATGCAAAAGGCATTACGCAATTAATGTCAAGGTCACCACATAAAGGTCTAAATGATCGCGTTGGAGATAAAGCTGTCAATTTAAAGGTCAAACTTGACCGCTTTTATATCGACATGTATTTAGTCACGTCTGCTGTTGTTGTGTTTACTAAAATACTTTCGTTTTCTTATCTAATGGAAGATCGTTATGTGATCTGTGTGCCTTATTAATTTAACAGAAATCTTTCAGATTGGACTACTTGTTTCGTCATGTCGGCAAATGAACCTACTTTTTATGCTTTAAAGGTGCATGAAACAAGTCTAATAACCTCGCACAAAGTTCGGCAGTGTTCTCTATAGTGCATGTCTGCAAGAAGCATTATATTTGTCCCTGGCAGAAGCGTTATTGGTTTATTGAACCTCATTCTGCAGTATTCTTACCTCACTTCAACTGAGCCGGGTTCTGGGAAATCTGGGCTTAATCCATGTACGTAAAGTGTAGTCCCACAAAAACTTGTGTCAGTTCACAAAGGCTATTCAGGGAAGACCCCTTTCGCTTTTTATCATTTTTTCTATTCAATGAAGTCTCTTTTAAACGGAAATGCATTCTAGGCGGAATGTTGTCCCTCGGACTGCACAGGCTAATGAGGGACAATACTTAACGCTTTTTTGGACTTTTTCGTTTCAATGAAGTCTCTTCTAAACAAAAATGCATTCAATGCGGAAAGTGTCGTCCCTAGGAATGCACAGGTTTATGAGGGACGACACTAAACGCCCATGCACAAAGCCCAGTTTTCCCATAGCGCGGCTCATATGAAGTAGTACAAAAATACTGTAGCAAATCAGTTCAGATATTCCATTGTCACATTCAATGCCTTTAACAAGGACCGATATACAATAATATCACATAAATAAATCTCAGTAATACATGAATTCGGTCTGAAGTAAAATTGCATGGTTAAGTACAGTTCCCAGTCTTTCTATTCAGTATATCTAGTCGATATCATTTCATAACTTGCATGGCGTGATCGATAACCTTGAGCTTTATTAATATACAAACTGGCCCCGCCTCACTGCGCTGCGGTTGTTGCACTCAGAAAGTGCTCGATAAAATTACGCGAGTACACCAGTACTCTAAATTCTAAAGGTGGCAGTTGTTGCACTCAGAAAGTGCTCGATAAAATTACGCGAGTACACCAGTACTCTAAATTCTTAAGGTGGCAGGGGATTCTTATTTTCCCTATTGTTAGTTTCTACAAGCATTAGAAATATGTGATTTTTTTCTGACACGAGTCACACTAGCATTTAATGTCTAAGCCTAAACAAATGCTCAATAAGAAAGGCTTACGATACTTATGCATTATCACAACTAAACAGAGGGGAAAGCCATTTCACTGCCAATTCATTCACCCCACCCCCTTAAAATCAAGGCCGAACCAGAGCTGTTCTCCCATATTTCTAAGGCAATTCTTAGCTCTGGGACGCCCAACAGAATCTGAACCCCCTTACATAATACTTGTACCCTACATGGCCCAAAAATGTACAAAAAACGATAGGCCATCCGAAATGATTTTGGAGAAATTTTGAGCACAGTACCTGTTCATCCGGCTATATGGTGGATTCAAAAGACACTTTCAAGTTTACCTCCCTTTTGGAGAACTATTCAAACTGAATAGAGCTAGCCTACCAGAATTTTTATATTTTCCAAATCATTTTCAATGTAACAATCATGTAAACCAAAGGAGAAATTGGTGATATATTTATATAATTTAAGTTCTACCACTTGAAAGATATGAAAATTCGCAGCTATCCCCTGCCACCTGGAATCTGTTTTATAAGCACAGAATTTATTCATTTCAAGTCATAAGACTCACAATGGCGTAGTAAAAGGGACAGCAGTCTCCGCCCCAGTGTTTGATTTAGTTACGAAAACACTCACCCTATAATGATGAAAAAGTTGTGTAGGGTATATAATTTATATAATGCATGGTGATTTTATATTTTGGTCTACCCATGGCAAAGCCTCTGGATCGTAGATAACAGAACAGTATTCTTCAAAGAATGCAATATATTGATTGGGCGGCAAAAAAGAGAGATTTTAAGGACAACCTTTTGATAAGCGAACGATCAACTTAAAACATCATCAACAAATCTCTGAATTGTGCTTTAACATTGAAATGCAAAAAAAAGCATGTTTTACAGACGATGACAAAAAATGTTCAAAAACGTTTATTCCGCCCTTAAATACCGTACGCTTTAAAATGCGACTTGAAACTGTTTCATATGTTGAAACCAACCTATTTAAATGTTCGTCCAACACAAAGACGTGTACCAACAAAATGCTACTAAAGGTGTCTCTTTGCTGCATAGACGTGTTAAAACAAAATGCCACTTTAAAATATTGTTTCAAAAGTGAAAACCAAGATATTTACACATATGTCTATGATACAGAGACGTAACAAACGTCTTTATAACACTGTTTTATTATTTATAATGACCAATCTAAATGTATGTCTATTGCAATGACGTGTACACGTCAATTGCTACTTTACAACACTGTTTCATAAGCTCGATAAACCCATTGGAATGTAATTATATCGTCATGAGTTCAACATACTTGCCTATATATACTATTATAAGTTTTCTAAATATAACTAAATATAGTCTTTATATGAGAAGAAGGACACAGATGTTGATATTTATATAAGCGATGCATGCACTTAAGGCAATCGCCTTTAAATCCAAAGGTTACTCGTGCGAAACCAGGTTGCATTTTTGTAGTTCTTTATTTATTTCTTAAATTATATTATATTTAAAAATGATGGGATAAATACAATACCGGGTAAAAGTTGAATCTAAAACAGTTTATTTCCTGGGCACGAAAACCTGAACCAATCGACAGAGCTCGTGGTATTCGTGTTTTCTAATCCTCGCTAAATAAACTCTGCATTCAACACTAACATAGTATTCTCTATATGCTAAGCTACGCATGTACTATTTCTTCATGAAATAATGTCATTTTTTAACATTATAGCAGTTTTTATTTTCATTGAACTGGTTATATCACCTGCAAGTCAATACATTCAGTTTATAACGCCTTTTTACTATCAATCTTGGTGGCATAGCTTCGCAGTGTAGAAAGGTAGCTGGCTGTTCTGTAACGTAACCTAAAGTAACCTAACGTTCTATTTTATATTTTTCATTATTTTTTTTTTAACTATTCTCAATACTATAGTTGTGTAAGTTAATTTATTAATTAGGTTTATTTTAAAATACGAAACATGTAAACAAGTCCTTCTAAACCCTGCTCTGCGTATACAACGAATCAAAATGTCGGGCTGGAAAGACTCAGTTGTGTGGCCGACACAAACATTTTAATCAGTCGGTGGAGTTTTGGGTAGGTTGCGTGAAGTATCATAAATCCTTGTATAGAGTCTTATATGTATACAGCGTGTTCATCAGAGATCATCAACCAATAACAATCAATTTCCCCCGTCAAGCTGTAATCTGAAAACATTGATGCATTAATGAAATAGAATGCTTCAAATATGGAAAGAGTGAAACCTATGTTTTTTTTATATTAATATTGCATTCGTTCAGTGCTGCAGAGCTTATGTCAACTTAATAAAATACGTTCCTCCACAACATGTATTTTATTTTCAAAACGCTGTCACAGATGTGCATTAGTATGTATCCAACGAATCCAACGCGAAAGGCCAAACGAGAAGTTCTATTTTTGTAAACCTAGTTTGGCCTTAAAATGCATGTAATATATCGTCTTAAAGCGCACCGCTATTAGCCTTGGGAACCTAAGCAGGGCCTCGCCCAATACGACAAGAAATCGTTTAACTGCATCTTTGCCTGTGTGCGTGGTACTTTGTTTAATGCAGCAAGTGACAGTATATATACCCATTTAAGACTAGACGCTAGTATGTAATATAAGGAAAGGTCCATCCTATTAAGGAAAGAGTTTGATTAATAAATGACATTTGGCCTAAGCAATTGGCAACATGGGGAAGATGGCTGGGTAAATTAATACATAACTTGTTATAAGGCAAGGCCACACCATGAAATTGTAAAATGATTTTATCAAATGTCAACTCGCTTGGCAACATGGGGAAGATGGCTGGGTAAATAAATAAATAACTTGTTTTAAGGCAAGGCCACACCATGAAATTGTAAAATGATTTTCTCAAATGTTAACTAGCTTTAGGCTATTACGTAACATTAAGCATTTTCAAAAATGACCCTTCATGAACATTTTTAGAAGAAACCAAGAATATTTTTTTAGGAAAATGCATTCGATAGGAACATATGTTTTTAGGAAAGAGTTGGAAAACTTACCTCACAGCAATCGAATGAATTGATCCGCGCTATGTGAAAAAGGGTTTAATGCATGTGCGTATAGTGACTAACCAGATTAGCCTGTGCAGTCCGCACAGGCTAATATGGACGACACTTTCCGCTTGTATTGTATTTTTCATTTAAAGGAAGACTCTTCTTGACGAAAATCAAGTTTAAGCGGAAAGTGTCGTCCCTGATTAGCCTGTGCGAACTGAAGAGCCTAATCTGGGACGATACTTTACGCACGTGGATTTAACCCCTTTTTCTCAGAGCGCGGCCGATATTAGTTTAGGACAGAGTTGGAAAACTTAGCTCACATCAATCCAATGTAAATTGTATGTGTATGTCATGCGCAAAACAGTGGCTTTCTGAGCCGGTAAGGCGCGATACGGCAGGGGCGTAGATAACCTCGAAACATTGGAGGGGCGGTCCAGTTTCTGTACTGGGAACATAAAGGGGTTCGTTTGAGAGGGTTGTCCTCTCCCGTGGTTCCGAAAAAAAAAACAATAACAATTAATATGGTTCGTTTTGGGGGAACTTTCATGTTGATATAAATGCTGGATTTTTGTTTCATTCTCAGTTTTTCATGAAATCAGTTTGTCCAAAGCCGCCGCCCACGACCCAGAAATCTCACTGTTATTATTTTTCTTTCCAAAAACTCATGCTTATTAAAACATAAAATTAAGAAAATGTTTATGTATTTTAATGACGGAGTTAACAAGTGATATGAGAAATAATAACATTAACATTACATTCACAACACATATTAACAACACATATATTTTATTACTGATGGACATATTTAAAACCTGAAATTAGAGAACAAAAATATTTTCAAACTAATTAATTATTTTCACGCGTATATTAACTCAAAATTGTTTTAAGTGGCAGTAACCTTTGAATTAAAGCGATCAATTAAAATTAAAAGAACAGCCTGTCCTTAATCAAAACACCGACGTGCAATCACGGAAAAGAACAAAAAAACAATTAACGCAATGACATTAACCCTGGCCCCTAGTTTATGACACCTAACAAGGGATATTGACAACCTCAGAGCAGACGGAGAGGGGACACATGGCTTCTGCACTGACGGTGCGTGATTACAAAAATACTGGTTTTGGGGCGGCGATTTTTGGGGGATTTTACGTTTTATATAATGATAACTAGCCGAAATATTGGAGGGGCGGCCGCCCCCCCCCCCCGCCTCTCCATTACCTACGCCCCTGTACGGTGTCCATAAAATAGTCCCGACTGAGAGCGCCGTGATACTGTGTCCATAAAGAAGTCCCGACCGAGAGCGTATCGATAAAGTAGTCCCGACCGAGAGGGCAATTACAGCACTGAGTAAGAATTATGCAATAAAATAAAATTTCATTACAAAAGTGACTGATTTCTGCTTAAAACAATATTACCTTTAAGGCAAACATTAACCCACATTGCAAGCTAAGTTCATTCGTTATACGGCTTATTGCAAATCGGTGTAAATCCCCAATGCTATGGTTTTAAT
Organism: Dreissena rostriformis; assembly: GCA_007657795.1. NCBI lineage: Eukaryota > Metazoa > Mollusca > Bivalvia > Myida > Dreissenidae > Dreissena > Dreissena rostriformis. The sequence goes on from VMBQ01002998.1 coordinate 98,143, forward strand.
TGACTGCGTTCGTCGTTTGTTTTTGTGTTGTGTTAATTGTTGGTTATTCCAATTGGTGTCCTGCAGGTGAAATATTAATTATGTTCCTCGATTTTATATTTTAATAATTCTATCATTATTATGACATCGACTTCGTGTTCATGACTGATTTCCGAGTAATGTACAGATGTAAGTGGAATGTAGCCGGTGTACAGGTTGTTCTATACGCCTCTGTTGATCTGCGTTGAATTTTAAATTGCCCCATTTGCCTTAATTATAAAAAAGCAATGTCAACTATACACGTATTTATAGGACACGTATTGAACTACTTTATCACAAACCGGATGAAAACGTGAGATTTATAGTTAAAAAATCGTCAACATTGCTCCGTTCAGGTCAAGAGGTATTTTCCTGTGTCGAAACTAATAATAATAAAGACAGCCAAGTACGAAAAAAGACCTGTCCGCTTTTAAATTTGTAAAAACATGTTTTTAAAAATATAGTAAGTGCCAATGTGTGTCGTTGAAGTAATGGGGTGTTCGATGTAGTTGGAATGAGTCGGGTGTAGTTAGGATGTGTTTGTGTAGTTAGGATGAGTTTGTGTAGATAGTTTGGGTTTGGTGTAGTTCGATTTTTATTTGAACATTCCTCGCCATCCCTACAATTCATTACATGTCTGTGCACTTAATTTGTTTGCATTATTGATAAATCATATGGGTGGATGAGTCCTATTAAAACCAAGCATTTTGTGCAAAATATTAAATGTATTTCTTCCCTCTGAGTTTTGTTTACCTCACATACTTAATAATAATACCAATACAAATAAAAAAAATAATAATAAAAATAATAATAGTTATAATAATAATAATAATAATAATAATAATAATAATAATAATGAGTTGTTACCATAAGGACCACAAATAAACAAAGAATTAATTGCGACTTCTTTTTATGCCATCGCGTTTGTACTATGTAGTTGACATGGCTTGTCATGGCACACGCATGTTTTCTTATATTCAAAATTGTTTGGAATTACAGCATTTAAAAGTACATTGTATGTAAAAAGTAATCAATCAAATAAATTGGGATATAGGTCTATACCAGGACGATTTTTAACTGGTTGTACTAATAATTTGTGGCATTGGCTGGCGATTTGCATTCAGATGGTAAAATGTGTGTAAATGATTTATATGTTAATCGAGATTTAATACTGTGAAAAATATACTTGAATAGGGTCGTTGACTCGATATGTCTCTTATGAAAGACTCTCCATAGCAACTAACATGGCGTGGTCGATGTTCTTAGGTCGATATGTTCAGGGCAATGTTCGCTCTGAAAATGTCAGCTCAGTCAGAACTGACAGGTCGCTCTGTGCCTAGAATAGCATATACTCTAGTCTGAAGGAGTATTGTATTTTTACAGCATTGATAATAACTAGGATTGCATTAATATTACATGAAGCGTTAAAAATACATTTTAAGAAATGCGTGTAAAGATATATAAATTATTTACAGAGACAGAAGCATCGCTGAACAGATATGAGACTCGTTATGGGCAACTCGACTTAATTCATGTGCGTCCCAGATTAGCCTTTGCAGTCAAAACAGGATAATCATGGGCGACATTTTTCAGTTTTATTGTATTTTTTTTTATATTTTTTTTTAAAGAAAGTCTCTTCAAAATTAAAACCCAGATGAGGCGGAAAGTGTCGACCGGGGCAAGCACGCCTTTTAAGTGTTTGCATGTTTTCTACGAAATCACAACGGTTTTATTAAGCTGAATTAAAAGTTAATACATAAACACTTTTCACAGATGTTGAATTTTTGTACGTAACCTTTCGGGTAGAGTATTTATAAATAATGGAATAAATTAGATTTTTTTTAAATAAATTTGGTTTAAGTGAAACGTTTCTTCTCATTAGAATTATAGGAGATTTTGGAAGTTAAGAATTATATAATAGTATAGGAGGTTTATTTTCTTGCTGTGACACCCTTTAACAATGTAAGCCAATTAAGTACATTTCAATACTAATTTGTATAGTTGTATGTGATGTGTAATGAACATAGTATTTTTTAATCTACCGACATTTGTTATCACAACATGAAAATATATCTTTAATTTCAAAATATTTATAGTACAACTTTTGTAAATATACTGGAAGTTTAAAAGTCCACACATGCTAATCAGGGACCACACTTTCCGCCTAAATTGGATTTTCGTTTAGAATAGACTTCATTTAAACGAAAAATGCATTACAAGTAGAAAGTGTTATCCATTGTTAGTCTGTGTAGACTGCACAGACTAATAAAGGATGAAACTTAACGCACATGCATTAAGCCCCATTTTCCCAGAGCGAGGCTCACATATGTTCTTCGTTAAAGTGTGTACACTAAGTTCAATCGTACGACTCATATTGTGACATTGAAATACCCGGTTAACAAAAGCAGATGAACATTAACACTAGATATCGGTGAGGATAAACGTTGCTTTTCAAGCAGAACAAGCATGCTCTGCATGGAGTGTATCAACTGTTCCAGTTTAAAGACACGGTGCGCTAAAAAGCTGTTTCTTTCTCATGAGAACACAAACTAACACCTTGCACATAGTGATATTTTTTGTAACATTATGATCCACTTACCACAATTTGGCGTTTGATGTATCAAGTTAGAGGTCATCCATTAAAGAGAGATTGAAGCTTGCATGTTCGATAATCTGCAGGTAAAATGGACCACACAGTGGCGTAGCCAGACCCAAATTTTAGCCGAGGCAGTATCTTAGGTCATTCTAGGGGGGTCTGGGGGCATGCTCCCCAAGCCCGGAGTTTGTTTTATACCTTGAACGTTTCTGGTGCGTTTTCAAGGCCATTTAAACCACGTTTTATACCTAAATTATCGGAATCGTGGACGCTACATATGACCGTTAAGTATCATTAAAAAATAAAATAATGTTTAAATACATTAAATCAAAAGCGTGTTCAATCATGAGGACATATAAAAAGGATCATTGATGTAAGTTATTTTGGAGAAAAAAAAAATGGATCTACTGGGGTTCGCACCAACGCAGTGACAATATAATAGTGGCAAATGGATCCACAGTCTGCCGCGTTACCGATTGCGTGACAGGGACATATTGATTATCATGAGGAGTACACATATTTAACCTAAATCAGTAAGTTTCTGGCCATTTTGTTCAATTTTCTTGTGTAAAATTTTGATTTAGCACTGCGTCATCATTTTTCTGTCAGTCATCTACTAAATTGACTATTAAAAAGTTTAATACGCGGGATAATTTGCAAATTCTAATGTAAACAAAGATTCTTACCACCTGAAACGGTCCCGGATTAAACTCGACGCCGGCAATAAAGAGGAGAATACCAATAAAGCCGAAAACGCCAACCACCCGAAGTGTGTCTATGTCCAAAATAAACCCAGACCTTGCCGTAAAACACCCGATTCAAGCTCGGTACGTTCCGATGTCCACCATGATTATTGCATCGAAGTGTACAGTGTGACGCTTTGTTTAATATACGGATTTTCCAAATCATTTTTCTGAGCCATTTTGGCATCAATTGAAGTTATTAAATTGAACTAATTATCTGCCTCAATATGAACCAATTGTACTCAATGATAATATTTGTTTGTGAATATCATAGTGCCTAAAATTCATTACATTGCCTCAATTTCTTCTATAGATTTTATTCTTTGACATAAATTTTCCTTTTTTTTCCCTAGTAAGCTCAACACTGCTCCGCAAATTTTAGCCGAGGCAACTGCCTCGGTGTGCCTCAGCGTGGCTACGACGCTGCCACATTGCAGTCAAAGGGGATGCCGCGTTCTTTCACCGGTCAATATTCGTATTGACGGTCAGTTTGGGGTCAAATAAGGGCAAATGTGAACCGGACCTCTGGGTCAAGCCGTCATTTGTAATTCAGCAATTACGAGGGATTCGTTTACCGTAACCCGTCATAACCCTGGCCCCTCATTACACATCTTACCACGGCGACCTTTGTCCTCAGGCTGAACTGACCCTGTGGGGCCATGGTCAACACAGCGGTCATCAAGGGTCATAAACCGGATGTTGGGCGCTTTTCACTGCCATTCACTGTTTAAGCATTCTTGTCTGCATCATGCAATGTAAGCTGCACGATTTAACTTTTTCATCTCTTTAGATTTTCCATAGTTAATAAATCGATTGCAATTAAGGATATATCGACATTGACATTACTTATTTGCACTTGTATATCATTCGTATGGCCTATTCTTTGATATTCTTTGATATAAAAGGCATCTAGGATACCGCATAGACATTTGAAATAATGTTCAAGAAGGATGTTTCATATTATGTGTGTTTGCCAGTAGTGTCACTTTGCATAATATTATTATTATGTGATCGCTTTGACCATTATATGCTGTTTTGTGTGGGGATTTTTGTGTTGTTGTTTGTTATTGTTGTTTTTTTTTGTTTTGTAATTGTTTTGGTTGGGAGCATTTGTTTTTACAATATTTAAATTAAATAGTTTCATATTATTTTGATTTGGATCTTGATGATTACGTCGAAGATTATATAAACATTATAACAACGACATCAAATATTGCATGTAAACATTGTATGCAAAAATACAAAAAAAGACCTCCCTGCTATAAATTAAGTTTTAATTTGGGGAGATTAATAAAGTGACTTTTTACTTAAACAACGATATTCTTCATACTTTTAAATAGAGTGTTTAAGTTAATTTCCAAAACAAATCTAATCTTAATTCATGAGTAATTATATCGAAATACGACGTGTGCCCTTGCCAGTGTCTGAGACAAAGCATGAATAAATATGAGCATTGTTGTGTGAAAAAGAGTTTTAATGCAAGTGCGTAAAGTGTCGTCCCAGATTAACCTGTGCAGTCCGCACAGGCTAATAAGGGACGACACTTTCCACTTTCATTGTATTTTTGGTCTAAAGGAAGACTCTTCTTGACGAAAATCCTGTTTAGGCGGAAAGTGTCGTCACTGATAAGCCTGTGCGGACTGCACAGGCTAATCTGGGACGACATTTAAGCACATTCATTAAACCCCCTTTTCACATACGGTCTTCATAGTGTGAGCTTGTCGTCGTCAGAATGACCTACTCTATGCAGACACATTATACGATTATCATGTGCCTTGTAGTTCTCTTGTACCTACACCATCAGATATTGAATACTAGAGTATTAATTCAAGGTGAACAGTTCATGTCCAAGGCTAGTTGCAATATCACAGAGCGAGGCTCGTGTAGTCTTCATTGTGTGAGCTTGTCGTCGTCAGAATGACCTACTTTATGAAGACACATTAGCGAGGCTCGTGTAGTCTTCATTGTGTGAGCTTGTCGTCGTCAGAATGACCTACTTTATGAAGACACATTATACGATTATCATGTGCTTGTAGTTCTCTTGTACCAACACCATCAGATATTGGATAATAGAGTATTAATTCAAGGTGAACAGTTCATGTATAAGGCTAGTTGCAAATACGTTGACAAGTCATGACCTTGCCCTATGATTAACGTAGTCATATGATTATGGCGCTCTTAATATATGTAGCGGCAATAAAACAATATACAGGAATTATGTTTCATATATATGTGTTTATCAATAGTGTCATTCGGCATATGTTTATCGCATTTACCATTATATTATCCGGCTTTCTTTCTTTGTTGTTGTTGTGTTTTTTTTCGTTTTTTATTGTTATTAATCGGTCGAGGGCATTTGTTTTTACAATATTTAAATTTGTAAGTTTCAGATTATCTGGATCTGGATGATGACGTCAACGATTTAAACAACATTATAACAATTACATGTATATCAAATAATGCATGTAAACTGTAACATAAATCGTCATCGTACAGTAAAGGGAATAAGTAAGCAACAATACTGTCCGATTTACTCTACGTAAGTCCAAGGGTAATTTCATCAAAGTGTTAATCGGTCAAAAGTGTCCATCTGTCAAAATAATGCAGCGGTCATTCCGAGGTTATTGACGGCAAAGGACAATGGTCAGTCGGGTCTGACCTTTGCTTGCTTTATAACCGGCTAATCAAGTGTCTCGAGCTGGTTATGTCGGTTATCTAAATTACCGATTAAGTAACAAGGACGCAAGTTCACACAGTAACTGTTATGGGTTATATGTGGAAACGCGGAGGTGTTAGGTTGCTACCTGACGATTTTATGACCACGTATATGTATGAACTGGCTAATTGAACTAATGCAATAATGTTTGGACCAGCGTGGATGCAAACTAAATGTATTGAACTTCTTCACTGCATGGGGACCACTTATTCTTAGTTTAAGTGCAAGTGGCATTATAACCTCACATAATTAATAGTCCACTTCGACAAATTGTTGTTACATTACGCCCCTGAGGTACACACTGACCGCGCACGAGTGTCAGAAGGACATAAAGACCTGGTTGGCAGAAGCGCTTAAAATCTTACTTTTTTTCTGAAACCACAAGATTAGAAATATTTGGTATGTAACATCTGGTATGTAACATCGTATTTTGTTTTCTCAACACAACTTGCCTCTAGGTTGTAAACGGGTCACATACCGGTGGTCACATGGTTTATACACATTGTATACTTATATATCAAAATAACGTTTATATTTTCTCAAGAACCAAATAGGTATATAGCATTGCATAGTAGTCCTCTACAAACTGTTTTAAAAACCATGCCCTTGTCCTCAAAACTGGACATGACCTAGGGGTAACCTTTTTATCAGTTTCCTTAAATAAATATTATTACAGGCGATGACGGGGGCGGTGAAGGTTATTTTGCGGTCCTAAGAAATAATTTAGCTTTTTTGTCAAGAAAAGTTTATCCATCAACTCGCTAGTTGAAAAACAAAAAAAAAACAGGCAAATGTCGATGAACAATACTTCCCTTTGTGCAATGATTATAAAAAAAACTAGAACTCCGCGAGCTGGATGTGTCGCCTGATGGCAATGGGTTAAACAAGAAATTGGCCCATTTCAATAAGTCTTAGTCCAAAATAAGGTAAAGGTCAAGGTCAAAATGAGGTTGGGTCATGCTGGTGTGTGCAGGGTGATGAGAGAAAACATCCATGCAAGTATTAAAGCTCTGTAGCAAGCGGTATTGATGTCAGACAAAACGGTAAAAATGGGTTTACCAAATTTTCTTACGGACTGATGGACAGGACAAATGCTATAAGCCTCCCGCATCGTAGATGTCGGGGGCATTACACAGATCTATCAAAAAAATAAATGTTAAAAGTAAAGCTGAAAACACTGCAAGTGTCGTCTTTTTTGTCGTCTGAACACGATTTACGTTTTGACCACGTGAAAAGCTACCAATACTTTCTTGGAACTAGACCATCTTGTTTGTAAATACAATTGTATTTATTATCTTAACGTAAATTTATTCTCTTAAATTATGATTTTCACATATTTTTTCCAAGAATTTGTCAAAACATTATCTCATGGTAATGACTTCGTTGAACTGGTTTAAGTTGAATTAAGATTCTTAATTGTATTTAGACGAGAGACCAAACGCGCTGTTGCCCATATGTTTGTCCTGCCACGTATGGTTTATGATGACAAGCCGGCTAATGTTCCGCCAGCACCACCTTTGGGACCGCGGGGCAGTAGCCGTGCTCTAGTCGCACTTACGATGTTTTATGGACTTTTACGGAAAAGCAATGTTTTACCGAGTCTTGGCAAGGCCCTCCATCCTGATAAACAATTACGACTGTGTGACATAACGTATCATAATTGGGGTATTCGGTTGCACGTTCGATGGAGTAAGACTAACCAGTTCCAGTCTAAATCACTGCACATTCCTATATCACGCCTTCAACATCATCGTCTATGCCCGGTGCAGGCAATTTTTCACGCTGCCCGACAGATTGCCGGAGCTGACCCCTTTTGCCCCGCCTTCCTGTGTGTTATCGGGGGTAACGCAAACCATTAACTAGCGAACAATTCATAGTGCGAATACGTCAGTGCTTGGATGCGGCCGGTATTCCTTCCTCCAACATCGCAAGCCACTCATTCCGACGCGGCGGTGCAACATTTGGTTACAGCATCGAACTTTCTCCCGACGCTATCAAACTGTTAGGCGACTGGCGCTCCAACTGCTACCAACAATACATATCAGACGATTTTCGGCAGCGTTTCCGAACAATTCAATTAATGCAACGCGCAATCAAAGACAGCTTGTAATTATACCTCGTTACATTACGTCTACTCCTACTAACCAACACCTACAATTGGGTTTGGGAAGGTCATTGTTGAATTATGTTATGTGGAACATTACGAGCTTGATATAATTGTATTTTTAGTATCATTCAATGTGCGTACCTTCGCTTTGTCATAGATCATTACTTGAATTCACATGTATCACTCAGCGCTACCTTTGGATGTTATAGATGTAACTTTCGCATGGTATTTGTTGACGCATACTAGTATTTGATTTATGTTCTTTTGAGCGCGCATTTTTAACTGTTGTATATTATGTACGGTCAGCGCGCGCTTTTTACTTTGATATTATATGTTTGCGCGCGCATTTTTGTACTTTGAGCTGTAGTTAGTATGTAGAAATAAAGCTCTCTTTCTCCCCTTTATACTTTGTTTGGTCTTAAGTTTAAATGCGGTTTTCGAACTGGTTGCGTTTTTTTAGGCTGAAAAGAAAAACTGTCGATGTCTTGAACCATTCCCTTGTGATCTGAGAACACATTAGCACAAACTTGTGTAATTTGGAATGTTCTTTAAATAAAATTAAGATGACGGTGACGATAACGTTGGTATCTGTGATACAGTTGCTGTTATTGTTGGTGGTGGGGATTGCGATGGTGGTAAAAGAGTCGAAAAGAAAAAAAAATATATGTCCACTGCTTTTTCCAAATAAAGCCAACATCGGGCATATTTATTTTGGTGAATTTAAGTATACTTAAGAGTACCCGGGGTACATTAAAGTAGTATCCGAGCCGACAATGACCGATCGAACGCCATTGAAACATATTAAAAACCAAACATCTCGGCGTTGCGGTGTCAGAGGAAGAGATTAAATCGTTTTCCACCAACATAAATATTCTTAGACAAATGGGTTAAACGGCGTATGTGTAAAGTGCAAAGTGTCCTTCTTAACATCGATCGCACTTTTAGTTGGTAAGAGTCTGTGAATAGCGTTGTTCGTCACATTAAAAAGGAGGCACCTGATTGGCTAGGTAAGTGGAGTGAAAACTTAAACAGTTGTTCAATAATGCCTGATTCATCACATCGGAATTAATGCTAACATTAATTGTATAGAACATGGTTAATTAAATATTCAATTTGCATTGAATAAACTTGAATCAGATAAAAAAAAACGTAATTATATATCAATAAACATGTGCATGTTCATTTCAGTGTAAACAATGGAGGTCTGAACTGAACACGTAATCCGTTTACGCCGAAGAATGAAATCGCCCGATTCAATATAAATGAGCCTCGATTTAGAAAAACCAGGCTTACTGTGTGTGCGTAAAGTGTCATTCCAGATAAGCCCGTGCAGTCTGTGACAATTTATGAATGTAAATATCAATTTAAACACAACAATAAACATACATATGAATAAACGGAACGGTCTGATACTTGGAACGGTCAATGCAAAGCAATGGAAGTTAATACCGATTTTAATGCTATCGCAGCCTCTTACGTAGCACATATAAAGGTCGTTGATCGTTAAATAAGTTGCGCGCCCTATGTACAACAATTAATCAAGACTGACACATGTTGATTAGCTTTTAATACAATGCGATTATTTTCAAGGCTGTCTCTATGAATATGAGTACGGTACTACAATACTAGAACGGGCGCAAGTTTATACTGATTAACCTCGCATTAGTGACACACTTGTATACTTTCTGCGGTTAAATGCCTGATTTATTATCCAACGACAAGCCAATACGTTTGTAGAATAAACTTTTTATTTAAGTTTAGCAAACATATCTGTCAAGGCTGATAACAAAAGCATAGTTATGTTTTCTAACAAAATATTCATGAACAAAAATAATATCATAAAATTATGATAGCTTATATCCCCTGACACCGGAAGGCTGTGTTATAATAGGATCATGCCACTCTAAGACATATTTGAGAAAATAATCAAGACCCCGATACCGGAAGTCACTAATATAGTTCTAACACAGACAGCACTCTGGTACCGGAAGCCCAACAGACAGCACTCTGGCACCGGAAGTCCATATCATATTTAATCAGTATCTGATCAGCCTTGACGACGACAGGCGAAGGTAAACACGAAGACATGGAAAAATGGCTGAAAATATATGACGAAATGGCAAGTATCGTTGTTCATTATAAATATAAAATGGCACAGGGAGGTGGGCGGGTTTCTTAAAATAAATTTCTTAATAAACAATTATGCAACTTACTCAGCAATGAGACAACATGGGAAAAGGAAGCAGATAGAATTGCAGCCCAATATATACTTTGGTTTAGCGCCCCATGCGGGAGTCTAATTTTCATGAACGGTCACTCTTGTGTGACGGATAAGTCGTATATCTTGCGTTGGATAAAATGGTTTATTCTGAAGCGAACAAACATTAGTTATCCAACGACAAGCCAATACGTTTGTAGAATTAATTTTTTATTTAAGTTTGGCAAACATATCTGTCAAGGCTGATAACAAAAGCATAGTTATGTTTTCTAACAAAATATTCATGAACAAAAATAATATCATAAAATTATGATAGCTTATATCCCCCGACACCGGAAGGCTGTGTTATAATAGGATCATGCCACTCTAAGACATATTTGAGAAAATAATCAAGACCCCGATACCGGAAGTCACTGATATAGTTCT
>VMBQ01002999.1:24842-66052 GCA_007657795.1 Dreissena rostriformis
GTTTTTTCCCTATGACCAACAGTTTTATATACAGTCACCTATGAAGTCACTAAGTACTGTTGCCAGAGTTTACCAGTTTTTTAGATGGTAATTCCCACTGTTTTTTCCCTATGACCAACAGTTTTATAAACTTCTGAAGTTCCACTGGTGTAGCTTGGGATCAACAGTTAACTAGTCAATTCCACTGCTCTTCCCTTATGGCTCGAGAAAACTAGTTCTACTGCTTTTCATTGTTCATATTTTTAATAAATCATAACTTTCTCATTTTCATTCTTTATAGAATGTTGGAATATATTTCAAACTACATTTCTGCAACACCAGTAAAATAAAATAAGCTGTACGCTATACATTTATGTTGTGTGTACAATATGATAATAAAATTCTTTAGTTTTTCTTTTTTATGATCACTCAAATGGAAACACTGGCTCTCTATGGTACACATTCCTTGTGATCAGCATGTTTTGTCCAGCAAACTGAAATGAAGAAAAAACAAGATGTGTTTGTGAAACACTATGTCCACTTTTGAGCGATTTTGACCCATAAATTTGACCTTTGACCTTGAAGGATGACCTTGACCTTTCACCACTCAAAATGTGCAGCTCCATGAGATACACATGCATGCCAAATATCAAGTTGCTATCTTCAATATTGAAAAAGTTATGGCCAATGTTAAAGTTGGCGCAAACAGACAGACCAACAGACAAGACAGACAGACAGGGCAAAAACAATATGTCCCCCAGTATATACTGGTGGACATAAAAATCTATTTAGCTCATAAGTGGCTCAATTTACAAGAAAAGAGGCTTCCACTTTTACTGGAAACACTGTCAAGGCAATTGCATGTTTAACAAATAAATACATTTTAGAGAAACATATGAACATTGTTAAACAAAGCCATAAAGTGGGTACCTGCATGATGAGATTACATTCACCCAGACAAGTGTAAGCAGTGAAGTTCTGTGTTATTCATTGCCTTTTAAAGAAAATCTATGGACACTAAGCTAAACAGAGTCTGTTATAGTTTATAACTACATGTACTGCTATTTGAGTGTTGTATGGACAAATGGCAAACCATGTGATATACGGTATACCTAAAAACTAAAAACAAAGATAAAGTTAACCATAAATTAATTATTTTATCATTGAGCTCATACTTACAGTTGGCAATATTTTCCTAATATCGTCCTTGGTGTCATCAGGCACTTTCTTATCAGTCAACATCTTTTCAAGAGTATCTAAAATAATATATTTATGAATACACAGCAGGTTTTTTTTGGCTCGATTTTATAGCCCAAAAACGGCTACATTTCCAATGGCAAAAAGTATACTTTTTTCCCAAAATTTTCTTTAAAATCCCCCCCCCAAAAAAAAAATATAGAAAGAAGTGTCTTATGATTATTTTATCTCAATTTTATTTCAATTACATCTAACAAAGTTTATTATACTGATTTTGGTTTTTTAATTTGAATTATTATAAAGAGTTATATCAAATTATGTTTTCCCAAATCAGTGGACTTTTCGCGTGAAAAAAATTGCTAATGAATTTATTTTCCCAATTTCTTGAAAATGCCGATAAAATTCCCAATTCCAAAGCCATGGGCTATCTTCCCAAAAAGGGGACAAAAAACCCTGCACAGTGATACAGATGAATGTATTTGTTTAATAATCTGGTGATCAATCATTCATAGTCAGCCTTCTTTTACCTACCATAGCTTTAAATTAGATTCTGCTACCCAAACAATTAGGTGCACACTGAGTAAGTAAAAACACTAGTAGACGAATGACCTATAATAAATAATAGACATACAGGACCGATGAACAAAAACAGCTTCTTGATAATTTTTTAACCTAATTTCTTAAAATCTTTGAGCTCTGGAGTTTATGGCTGGTTTTATTTTATGTTTACTGGTACATTAATTTCATGCATTTGTTCTCAAGCAATGAAGATTTTATTAAACTCATATTAAGAAAGTAAAAGCTTGAATACAAGCTGAATATAAATGATCACTTAAATTGGATTCTCAGTTTAAACTTTTCTTCTGTGGACATGCCCCAAGGAAACAGTTTTACTTCTTTAGTTGTTGCCTTTATAAGGCCTAATCCTGTCTGATTGATTCTTTTAAATCATACAGTTTTCCCATAAAACGGAGGTTAACCCAGCATGGTTCATTGCCATTATTAGATTTTTTTTATTTTTTTTTCAAACTAAATTCCCCAACCCACCCCCCAAAACTAAGGACCACATCCCATAGCAGTGATTTTTTTCTTAAAAAAAAATTGAAGACTTACAGCCGCATCCCCACATGCCCTTACATTGACTTTTTTCCCCATAAAAACTAGGGTTAAGGGCTGCAGCCTCAGGCGGTGAAAAAAGCCCTGCAAGAACTGTCAGACTACTCACTCTCAATAAGATGATCGGCCCGGAAGCACTCTCCGTTCTTCAGATCCTTAACCATGTGGTCCGCGAAACGATCCACATGGCCGGACGCCCTGTAACATGAGTCAAGGGATTGAAATAGATTTTGAAACCCAGGTGTCAAAGGACTTTAAAAAAAAATTCATTGTTTATTTTTTAACATGAAAACTGAGGCTTCATAATACAGAAGTCAAAGTTCATGCATTTGTAAAACATCCTTTGCAAATGTTCCTGTCTTTAAATTCATTCGAAGAACTAATTAAACAAATATGGATGTACTCTTGAACAGATACTGAATTACGGAAGTTAACTTATGGTTAACCATTTTCACCAATGTGACAAAAAGCAAATTATTTACTGACAGAAATAATGGGAAAATTTAAATATGCTTGTATGAAAAAGCAGGAAATGGGTTCTATTGAAATAACTATTGTAACACTCCTTTAAATGCCTTACTTCAATTACAACATACTACATGTTGTACTCAGTGTTCCTTCAATTGTTTGGGGATGATGCCATTAGTGACACTTTCTATTTTTATGAAGAATACCTCTGCAACTTTAGGTATAACTGACAAACTGTAAAATGTAAATTCTGTAGTAGGGGTCATTGAAGATGTCATCCCCTGATTTACATTTTTAAGTTTTCCCCTAAAACTGATTAAGACAAAGTGGTTTGATTTTCAATATGCTTTACCAAGAAAATCAAAACATTTTTCGCTAAAATGAGGGCAAAGCCACCGCATCAACGAGCGATGAAAAATAATGAAAATAGGCCTAGGATGAAAAAAGGACTACACAAGAGCTGTCAGAAGACAGCGCACTCGACTATTCAAGTGCTTGACAGTATAAAGTAAGCCATCATGGGGAAATTGTTCATATTCAATAAGGTCAAGGTAATATATTCATATTCTAACTGGAAGAGGACCATAATTGAAACATATTGATCGCTTATGTTTTAAAGAAATGGTACATTATAGACGATTCTGAGTACAAGTATATTTTCCACAATCTATTGAACATTTGTAAAGACATAAAACAAACTAGATCGCTCACCTGTGAAATGAGCTTGCCCAGTGGCATGATTTGAACAATCTTTGTCACATATCAAATATCAAAGCTGCGTGCTTTGTGGTTAAAGATAAACAAGGTTTTTCATGCTTTTACCTGGTCCATGTTTTTCAACGGACCGGAACCACTTTTGAACTCAACCAACATATCATTTAGACAAACATTTTGACAAAGTAACACGAAGATTGGGCATCAAATGTGACTTCTACAGTGTTTACAAGGTTTTTCTTTTTTTGACCTAGTGACCTAGTTTTTGACCCAGCATGACCCAGTTTCGAACTTGATCGAGNTAATAATAATAATAATAATAATAATAATAATAATAATAATAATAATAATAATAATAATAATAATAATAATAATAATAATAATAATAATAATAATAATAATAATAATAATAATAATAATAATAATAATAATAATAATAATAATAAAAATAATAATAATAATAATAATAATAATAATAATAATAATAATAATAATAATAATAATAATAATAATAAAAATAATAATAATAATATCAATAATAATAATAATAATAATAATAATAATAATAATAATAATAATAATAATAATAATAATAAAAATAATAATAATAATAATAATAATAATAATAATAATAATAATAATAATAATAATAATAATAATAATAAAAATAATAATAATAATATCAATAATAATAATAATAATAATAATAATAATAATAATAATAATAATAATAATAATAATAATAAATATAATAATAATAATAATAATAATAATAATAATAATAATAATAATAATAATAATAACACAAATAATAAGAAGACGAGAAGAAGAAGAAGAACAACAACAACAACACCAACAAAACGAAGAAGAAGAAAAAAAAAGACAAACAACAACAACTACTACTTCTACTACTACAAAAACTCTCACCTATATCTCTTTGCCTAGGTTGCATGTTACCAGTGAACTGTTCACAATTGTGACGATGACTTGAGCTTTCCCATAATGCTAAGGACACCTACCCCAGAGTGACCGATGATGACTAAACCTATCCCATTATACTAAGGACACCTACCCCAGAGTGACCGATCTTCTCGAAGTTCGGCACCAAGTAGAACTTTATACCGTCATATGCGCCTGGCAGGGTCACGCACCGCACCAGCAGGATAGACATCAGGATGTATGGGAATAGGGCAGTCACATAAACCACCTGTGAAAATGCAATTCAAATAAACCATCTGTAAACAAGTAAGTCACATTTTCGACATGTGAAAAATAAGCAAAATAGACAATCTGTAATTATGATAGGGCAGTCACATAAATCACCAGTGGTATTGTAAGTCATATATACCAAGCGTAAAAAAGCCTGATATATCACCTGTGAAAGTCGGTCACATATACCACATTTGAAAAAGACAGTTACATGTGCAGTTTGGGGAAAAGCAAGTCAAATATACCACCTGTAAAAAAGTCAGTCACCTATTCGACATGTGAACATACATGTATAACCAAAATATAGAACTTGTGAAAAAGTAAGTCAAATACATCACATGTGAGAATGTAAGTCACATACACCACCCATACAAAAATAAGTAAAATGCACCACATGTGAAAATCTTAGTCACAGTTACACTTAAGATAATAATATTTACCACCAGTGAAAAACAAAGTCAAAAATATCACATTTGAAAAAATTATTTCACAAATAACATAAGCGAACAAACATGTCAGTGAAACTGATGAATGCTCCCCGAAGATGCGTTTTGTCAATGGATGGGTTGAGCCAATAACTCTATGAAAGATTAACACAATCGGATCAATGACATTGACCTGACATTGGAGTGGAATGATGTCACGATATGTGCATGTCCAGCCTATGCTGCATATAACAGAAAATAACACTGTAACGTTCTGGAGGACGAATTTCATTTTTTACTTTAATGCCTTATGTATAATTATTTACGTAAGCAGTATATAAATAAATAGTATTGGAAGAACACAAACATGATCAAGTGTTTTAACCTGTTACAGNTGCCTCAGGTGTCAGCATGGCCGTGTCAACCTCTAGCAGGTTCTCCTCGAGGACAAAGAAGTTCCTCCAGGCTTGCAGCAGGTTGGCCTTCACAGCACACCCCATGGGGCCGAAGTCGTAGAAGCCATTCACACCTAGTGAGAGATAAACCAGGTATGATACATGCAAGACCTCGTTTTAAGACAGATGACAGATGAGCCACGTCATGTGGAAACGGGTCTAATGCCAAATGCAGCCAATGAAGCGCCAGACCAGCCTGTGCATTCTGGTCTAATGCCAAAATGCCCCTATATAGTCATGGAAGATTTTGTGGTCTCGTTAGTGGACAGTGTACCTCCATATTACATAAGACCCATTTTCGCATTATGCAGATGAGATCATCTAGTGAATATCAAATGAATAGAGAATTGTCAAGAGAAATATAACGCATTATATCATCAGTGAACAGAGGAAAAAGTACCGTACGATACGAATGCAATTGGGTAAATTGATATACTTCTTTAAATTAAACGCATCCTTTATTGGAATTAACAAAAAGAAATTCACAATGAACCCACCTCCATATATTGCAAATGACTGATCGTAGAAGAACTTCTGCTTGAGAAGATCCTCCAACTTTCCACGGTCAAAGCCATCTTTTGGTGACAACTCCAACTCCTGAAATATTTTGATATGTGATATTGTAAACAGAGAGCAAAATGGGATAATCAAAACACAGCGCAATAACAGAAACTCCTGCAATATTCCGATATGGGATATAATAAACAAAGAAAAATATGGGATCATGAAAACACAGAACGATAACTCAAAACTCATGCAAATTTCCATATGGGATACTGTGAACACAGAGCATAATGGGGAATTCAAAACACAGGACAATAACTCGAGATCACGCAACATTCAAACATGTGAAACTGCGAACAAATAGCTGAATGAGTTACATGCATCATAACTCAGACAGAGAACGTGAACATTGAATGTGCTTTTCGGACCTATTGCTGTAAGCAACAGACATCTAGTATCTCCATGTTGATAAACAGGGCTTTAGATAACTTTTGGGGTATATTGGGTAATCACCCCCTGTTTTTGACAACAATAGGGTTTTTGTAATTTCAATAGAGTTTAGCAAAAAAATTCACCCCCTACTTTTGAGCTTAATTGGGTTTTTCACCCCCAGTTTTTTAACTCAACTGGGTAATTTAGANACAGGACAATAACTCGCGATCCCGCAACATTCAAACATGTGAAACTGCGAACAAATAGCTGAATGAGTTACATGCATCATAACTCAGACAGAAACATGAACATTGAATGTGCTTTTCGGACCTATTGCTGTAAGCAACAGACATCTAGTATCTCCATGTTGATAAATCCCACTTACTACTCAAATAATATTAATTTATATGGCAGCTGTAGTGTTTTTGGTAACATTAATAAATAGCCACCTCAATCAGGGGACAGTTAGCACAAAGTAGCTGATAAGCATTCTCACAAGGCTCTTACATATATTTGCATTTCTTTTCTTTTCATGCTTTAAGAGATAGGGATATACAAGTCCAAGTGTGTGGTTTGTACATAACAATTTGAACGCAAGAAAAAGCGCCCAAATATGAGTTGTTCAAACAGTCACTTTTCATTAAAGGGTACCTTGTCGTCAAGAATGTTCTTTCTCTTTTTAAGCTCTGCAACGGCCCTTTGAAGGTCGATATCCGTGGCATTCTGCTCCTTCAACGAACGCACCAGGTCCCCCTGCAATGTTAACACTTGCATGTACGGTAATGATTATTTTTACAAAAATATGAAGTCACAAAAATGTGTTTAGAGCTCCAAGTAAATTTTCAGTCAATGAGTATTTCACTCATGAATTAAATTTAAATATTGAATTCTATATTAGAAGGATACAAATGCCAAGATTTTTCATGATGTAACACATAGTAGTGTCTGTGGCTATTACAATTTTTTGTAATCTATATATATATATATTCATCTTTACACAATTTTATTGCCGTATATTAATTAACAGGCGTCTCCCCAGGATTTTGTTTGGGCAAATAGGGGATAGAAATTAGTGGTTGCCCCTTCGTCTAAGTTGAGTACATTTCGGCCCTGGCAAGACAATTACAAATTATGGACTTTACTTACTTTTCCGCAAAGCTTGAACCATTTTCCCCAAGGTTTTACACGTTATTGTTGAAATAATGAACATTCAGGCTCATAAAAGGGCATGTTATATTGTTGGGAAAAGACACTCAGTTTACAAGACGACTCCATTTTTTAAATGAATGTGTACTAGATAAATTTCTACATAACGTCAGACCTAAAATAAGCACATAATAATGATGTTCAGAAATTCAAGCACAGGGGTATCTCAGATTTGAAATCAAAGCTCAGGGGTATTTAAGGATTTGAAATTAAGGCACAGGGGTATTCCAGATACGGAAATTCAGACACATCTCCACCCCTGTGCTTGAATGTGGAAAGTAATGATTTATGATGTCATGCTTTAAAGTTTAATTGTTTCAACACAAGAGAAAAAGAAATGTGCAACAGAGTGTAAACCATTTGATTATAAATCATGCAATCTAAGACATACCAATACAAATATATCTTGACAATATGAGCGATGTTTGCACATGCTTTTCGCGTAACATATGTTTAAAAAAAACAAGTCTCACCTGTTCCTTCACTGCTTGACGGAACGGAGCCAATTTTTCCTCAATTGCTGGATCCATAATTTCTCCTCTTGAATAAAACTTCGGCCTTTTCGTTCCCCAACCTGGAACAGTCTTAAATACTGTGATAGTATTAGAAATAACCCGCACCGACAGAATATTTGCTGAGACAGACCGTGCAATACGCTGTACCAACTGCTGACAAATAGCTTGCATCAGTTTTGACAGATGTGCCACGGAAGCCGGTTTATTGCTTTAATTGAAAGGAGACACACTTCCGATTTCAAATCCGACACAAGTCTTGCACTTCTTATTTGCACAAAGCATACGTTTAAGAACATTGGTAAGTAGTTTTAATAAATCTATATCTCATTTGAGTGTGGTTCACATCAACTACTTTTTTTCATTTTACGTGCATTTATATGATATTATGTTTGTCGACTTTGAAAATAATATCCTATAAGACGATCGCGGTGCACGCTGGGTTACGTTCAATATGGCAGCCTCCTTGGAAAAACTCGTGCATCAAAGTGAAAGTATCTCAAACTAAAACTTCCAGGCATATACATTTAAGATTGAACCAACAATCATGGCAGTTGGAATCAACTTAACATTTTGCGTTCTGAAAGCAGTTCGCCGAAAAATGACTTCATGCGCATGGTTAAAAAGAAATATGAGGTCGTTAGTCACACTAAATCGCGATGTCAACAATGGATATAAAGGCGAAATCCGTGCACGCATTTTAGGCATCGAAACAAGTTGTGATGATACAGGTGCTGCTGTGGTGAACGAAAAGGGGGAAATTCTTGGAAACGCATTGCATTCTCAAACTGACACAACAGTCTCGNTGACTGTACATATTATAAATATTAAAGGTTTTTATTATTTTTTAACCGGACTCTAACGATCACCTTGTAAATACAAATGTACGAGTATGCTCCAGAGTGAGATTTGTACATCACTTGGAGGAGGAAGAAGAAAGTTCACATTGTATAAACACGGAAAATTCTGCCTCAATATTCATGGAAGTAAAGTAAAGTAAATTGAACTTCTTGGTTTATACAGGATCTAGATGCTGTAGCGGTCACGGTTGAACCAGGCATGCCAATGAGCTTAGAAGTGGGACTGAGCTATGCAAAACAGTTGGTGCTGGAGCATGGGTGGGTAGGTCAGCTGCTTTGTAAGTCCCTTTAGCAAGGTCTGGAAATCTGGTAACAATTTCTTGCCCTTTTCTGGCCAGTTCTTGATCGGGTACACGACCTTAATGTTTCACCATCCACACAGTTCAGAATTCTTTTACCAAAATGTATGTACCTTTGTGGAGATTGCATGGTATGATACAACTTATATAAACATACCCACTGCCAACATATAAACACCCATCTCCCTCCATTTTGTCATCGCATTTAACCATCAGTTTATAAAATTGTGAACCTTAAATTGTGTTTAATCATCATGACATGGCTTACTATTTTCACTTGATTACCAATTATAAATTTTAATTCTACTTTCACTTTCAGTTTACCCATGATTCCTATACACCACATGGAGGCTCATGCCCTTACAGCCAGAATGATGGAACAGTAAGCTGATTTCTTATTAGTTAAGTTAATTTGATTTTTTGACATTGAAGCGATAATGGTGAGAAGACAAGGAACTGTGTGCGAAGTGGGTTATGACAAATTATGATACAAAAAAATAATCTTTAATAAAGCAGTCATTATGCTCTCTGAAAGGAAGAATAGAAAAAAAATTTGTCTGCAGGTTTGAACTAATTAATGCTAAAATTGTATCCATCCTTCTTCCCATCTGGTACTTCTTTCTGATCTAGCTTGAGATTGTTTTTGGGGTATGTCTTTGAAATTCTTTGAAACAAACAGCAGCAACAATTTTCCCCAATTTTTGAATTTGCCTTGGAAAATTCTTCCCTTTCTCGTTAATACTGCTCAATTATTTTCGATAATAAATAGTCCCGCGAGAATTAAATGCCTTTTGACAAAATAACCTCCATTCTCTCAAGTTTTTCCTGCAAAGTAAAATACAGTATTATTTTCCATATTAATATAATGAATATAGCATTAATTAAGCGTTTAATCCATAATAATCAATCATTTCATAAAAATACACATCAAAATACTTTTTGACTTTGAATTGTTTATTAACATTTTTAAATTTGAAACCACCATTTAAATGATTTTACGGGCACATGCAGTAAGGATATGTGCAGCAAAGAGATCAGAGGTGATGCAATTTTGTTGAATGACTTTCCAGGATAGATTTTCCATTCCTGGTGTATCTGGTCAGCGGCGGTCACTGTCTGTTAGCAGTTGCTAGGGGTGTTGATGATTTCTTGTTGCTTGGCAACTGTATGGATTGTGCGCCAGGCGACGCCTTTGATAAGGTACTTGAAATGTGGTTTAAATTTCAAAATTACTTGATTTTAACCATGGAATTCAAGATTACGAGAAGGTACCTGCCTTTACTCAACTGAAATTGGTTGGAAATGTAAATGGTTGTATTTATCATTTTGAAAATGAGTACAATTTTTTTTTAAAGGGGGAAAGTTTAATAGAAAGATCAATTGAAGAAATGTAGTTGTAAATGTTGTAGGTGGCAAGAAGACTTAAACTGAAGACTCTCCCAGAATGCACCGGGAAGAGCGGTGGAGCAATGATAGAGCACCTGGCTCGGCGTGGACACTGGAATACATTCACAGCTCCCAACGTGTCTTTTAAGAATCGCAGCTGCAACTTCTCTTTTGACGGCATTAAGTCACAATATATGCGGTACATTGAAGAAGAGGAGAGCAAACAAGGTAAGGTGTTAAAAAGAGCTATAGTTCTATACGTAGAATAAGATTTGTTGATATTTTTCTATTATATTAAGAGTTAAATGCTTTTCTTGTTGTTGTAAGACAGATACTAAGATTAAAAATTAACAATTGTTTGTTCACATATTTGCAAATGTTAGCGTATAGGAATTATACATAATTATCATGGTTTTCTACATTTTTACCCAGCATGACTTACAATATATTAAACTTTTTTTTATTAAAGTTTGTGCATTTAAGAATTCAATGTTTTCTATGTAGACTCATTTATCCATAAGCACATTCAACAAACAATGTAAACATGAATGTGGTTTCAATATTTTCAGAATTATGTATTGTTACATTTCTTTTCTGTCACATATGTTATATTGTTTGTTAGGCATTTTTACAAAAATATACTAATTATTATAGTGAATGATTGCCATTGTGACTTGTCAATACTTCGATTTGACACAATAGTGGCAAAGATTACCCCAACACTGCATGTCGTAAAATGTAGCATGATGTTAACGAATGTCAAAGTTGGAAAAGGGGTATAACTTTTGTACTTTTTAATGTAGGACAATAAAAATTGCACATGCGCTTTGAAATGGGGGGTTTTAAACATGCAATTCAAATCCTGGCTACATATATGATGAAGAAATCTGTCTTTGTGTTCCTTCTGAATCAAATATAGATATTAGAAAGACATGGCACTTTAAGATCTGAAATACCAATGTACATTTTGCTCATGTTTATGTTATTAAAGGTATCGAAGGAAGCGGCGTGATTTCCAATGCTGCAGACCTCTGTGCCTCGTTCCAGTATGCCATACTTCGACATATGTGCAGACCCTTACAGCGGGCATTTGTGTACTGTGATAACAATAATCTGCTGGCAGATAAGAAAACAGTGGTATGTAGTTATTTGTAAAGTGATGGTGAACTTTTTTTTTTTTTTTTTTTTTTTTTTANTTTTTTTTGACATTAACTCTAAATGTTATAGTTTAGCCTGTATCGAAAAGTCAGTATTTTTCCTTTCAAAATTGATAATTTCCTTCTTTTTATAATAATTGGCTTCTTTATACTTATGTGCGATGGGAAGATGCTTACTGTGAACTCTAGAACCCCTAGTTATAAATTTGCATTTGTGAGCTATTTAGGCTAATAATTTTTAAAGCTTGAAATTGATGCAGAATATTTTATACAGTCCTGAATTTATTGTAGAGAACTTTATTCAAAGCAAATGGTAATATTATTATGAAATCAATACTGCTGAAAATGGCACAAAATCCAACAATCAAAATCAGTATAACATTTCTTCTACACTTCTGACCACGTCTGAAATTGATGGTGATTTTTCCAAAAACGACCAAATTAGCTGCGGATATGCCGCTTTTATGTGGATGGCTATGATTGCAGGTCCTGTCAGGAGGAGTGGCATGTAACCGGTACCTGCGCCAGGGCATAGAGAAAGTGTGTGACGCTCACGGGGCCAGACTGGTGGTCCCGCCTCCTGAACTGTGCACAGACAATGGAATCATGATAGCTTGGTATAGCTTGTACACAATCACCATTCATTGACTCTTGTCTGCAAAAATTATTCGCTAAAACTGTTTGAAAATCAGCGATTTCAATAGGCATATCATCCAGCTTTTTGATGTGACAAGTGATCAAATGACACTTTTTACCAAAGCATGGGCTTTGCATCAAATTGATAATTACTTGTCATTTTCCATCATATTATATCATACAAATTAAATGAAACTCACTTATACATTTCTGCATTGGTGTGATATGATCCTCTGTTACAATTAGATGCTTTAACCCTTTGAGGGCTGGAACCGAATTTTGAAGGCCTTTGCAAACAGTTTGGATCCAGATGAGACGCCACAGAACGTGGCGTCTCATCAGGATCCAAACTGTTTGCTATTCTGATAGTATTCTTTGAAAACAAATCGAAGAAAATGCTAATTTTAGAAATTTAGCAGACAATATTTTAGCAGACGACAAATTTCCCAGCATGCAAAGGGTTAAGCTTACTTATATAAATGAGCCTCACTCTGCGAAAACGGGGCTTAATGCATGTGCGTAAAGTGTCGTCCCAGATTAGCAAGTGCAGTCCGCACAGGCTAAACAGGGATGACAGTTTCCTCTTTTATGATATTTTTCGTTTAGAGAAAGTCTGCGGACTGCACATGCTAATCTGGGACGACACTTTATGCACATGCATTAAACCCTATTTTCACAGAGCGAAGGCTCAAATATTCAACACAAATTTCTTTGACAGGAATGGTATGGAGAAGTATCTATGTGGCAGAGGATTTGCAGAAGACCCACAGTCTGTTAATTACCAAAACAGGTGGAACATGGTTATTTGATGTACCCCACAAACAAAGTTTGAGCGGGGGGGGGGGTAATATTTGAGTCTGCTTGTCGGTCAGCACACATGAAATGTTATAAGTTTGTCAAGAGGACCTCTTTCAGAGAATTTCTTTTCAGGTTTATCAAGCATTCGTTCAAAACTTAAAATATGTAATAACTATGAAGTGAAGATGTGCAATACTCTTTCATCCTCAGTGACATTTCATCGGTGTGTAAACTGTATGGCAAATAACGCATAAACTAGGCGTAATTTTCCAGACAATTCAAACGCCAATGAAATGCAGAAAAACTTCTTTTCTATTATTGTAATTACAACGTGATGTGTATATAAGCTTCACAGGGCTTTTTTTTTGCTGGCTTACAAATATTGTTTCACTTTCAATTTCATCTTTGTAGAACTGGCACAATGTTAACGTTCGCGCCAAACAGTTGCATTGTTAATTACAGAGTTCTAGTTTACCTTGTGCTTTGAAAATACTTTTGGATAGATTGTTTTATGCAAGAAATGTTTATGACATAAGCACATGCGAACATTATGTTAGATAATGTTAGTATGAACCACGCAATTCTGGTCTGCAATACATGTATACATTTGTGTACTTGTATCTTTGTCTACCAAGGATAACAGAATCAGAATTCATGAGCCTTTGTTAGTGTTTAACATTGTCAGGCCTTGTTTGATTATTGAATAAGTTTTATTCAACACTTTCCTAGTATTAATTTAAGCTCATGATTTTCTGTCTCTGTCTTATAAATTTTAAACTATCAGACTACAGGTATGTTCGTGGTGCATGCCCAGGAGCATTCGGTTTCAACAACAATTTCATTCTTATAAAATGTGTTCTGTCCAAACCCATCATTGATATTAATTTAATGTATGTTTACACCATTGTGCAAAACATTTATTATCCCCAGCCAAAGGCGGAGGGATATTGTTTTGGCGTTGTCCGTCTATCCTTCCGTCCGTCCGTCCTTCCGTCCGTCCTTCCGTCTGTCCTTCCGTCCGTCCGTCTGGCACTTTTGTGTCCGGAGCCATATCTTGGAAGTGCTTTGGCAGATTTCATTGAAACTTGGTATGAGTATATATATGGATAAGAGGATGATGCACGCCAAATGGCATTGTACACCATCTTTTAATAACGGAGTTATGGCCCTTTTGTATCTTGAAAAAATGCTTTTTTCTGTGACAAAGCTCTAAATTGGCGGGGGATATCAATTCAACGAATTTGCTTGTTTTTAAATGCTTTTCAGGTCTCCACTAGGCACTGACATTACAGCGGAAGTTACGAAAGCACATATCAAAGTAAAGCTGATTGATCTCGGATTGATGTGATAGATGTAGATGTAGATGTAGATGTAGATGTACGTGAATGCACTTTAACAGTATTCTCATTGTGATCTATGTGATTTTGTTAAAAAATTGAAAAGTTTCATTATTAATAAAATATTATGAATTTCCCCTGGAGACAAATGTGAAAAGGGTGTATGGCTAAGTGTGTCTAAGTGTCCAGATTCTTGGCAAATAAAGATTTCATCTCTGTATGTATTTCAGATTGAACTTAAATCATTGTTTTATCATCCCAACGATTGATTTTCCCACATATTATTTTGCTGTGTTGGAATTTATATTTAGTAAAAGTAACAATGTGTTTCTTGTATACTGATAACTATTTGAAGTACTGAAATGAGCCGGCTAGCTCAGTTTGTATAGCGCTCGACTACAAATCCGAGGATTGCGGGTTTGATCCCAGGCCTGTCCTCATAACCTGTGTCAGGAGTGGCCGTGAAATCCTTTTTACGGTCTTTCTCACCTTACCTCTGATTCAAGTAAGGCAGCTTTCAGTTACTGGGATAAATATGTGCACTTACTGATGGTAAACCAGCTAACAGAGGAAAGATGTGAGTCGGTTAACTGATTGCCGTAATATGACTGAAATACTGTTGAAAATGGCAAACCCCTCAACTAAAGAAAAAAACTTAATACAATGATATAACACTTGTTTCTTTTTAAGTTAGATTTTAATGAAATTAGTTGTGATCCATTCAATAAACTTAACAACATCCTTATGTTTATCAATGAAATCAACAATAAAGTCATCATTCTATGTAAAACATAAATTGTCAAGGGAATTAACTGTTAATACTCTGTTACAATCCGAGATATGCTTACTTCCCTTGTGCAATATTTTTAGACATTGGTTTACCATTTTGACATCCTATTACAACATGACAATTATGACACTCCTTGTAAAAACGCGTCTGAAAAACAAAAGTATTCTTTAGGACATGACACAGTCTATACCAGTCGGACTGTCCCCTTAGATTACAATGTTATGGAAAGATTTTGATGGTAAATTAATTAAAGACCCATTACTACTCAAAATCAACGAAAACATCGTACAATATTTCGCAAAATAAAGTTAAACAATTAACAATCAGTGTTCCTTATAGCAATTGCCAAATTTTCAACTCCAGATGTGGTCTGGTAACATAGATGTTTGTAGATACAAAATGCTCTTTTTTTTTTTTTTTTTTTTTTTTTTTTTTTTTTAATTTATTCCATTTTACGATATCTATTCATACGAAACATGAACACTAACATGGTACCATTTTAGTGTTCGTGTGTCGTATGAATAGATATATTTGCAGGAAATTAAAATGGAATTATTTGTGTCACAAAAAATAAAAACGAGTATTTTATATCTTCAAAAATCTATGTTACTAGACCACATCGGGCGTTGAAATTTCGGCACTTGCTATAAGGAACACGGATTTTTAATTATTTAACTTTATTTTGCGAAATAGTGTACGAAATTTTCGTTGATTTTGAGAAGTAATGGGGCTTTAATTGTATGTATACATGTAACTGAAAATCTGCTATTTGTTAGACAGACCAGAAACATGTTGTTTGTCCATGATTGATTGGGTTTTAAGTTGAAAAGTTAAATGGGCCCCATGATATAAAGCATTCGAGATTCCTATCGTTACAGAACTAGAACATTGTGTACCGGTATGTGTACCTTTCTAACAATAAAGCCATTCTGAATAAAAGCAATGCATCATACCATCCCCCTTCAAATTTCATTTCTTAAATACTTTTTTTAAATACCTTATAGTACAAATTGTAGGCCGCGGACTCTAGAAAGCTACGACCCTGATTTTAAATACATGTATGTTGGTGGAAACAAATCGAGAAGTCGCGGTTATATCTTCTCAGAGACGTAGATAAAGTGTTATCTACGTCTCTGATCTTCTTGATTCATTATTTGTGTCATGATTAATCTTACTTAATTTGCCATGAGCACACTTATGCGACATCTGGTAGATTATAATCTAGAGACAGTTAATTACATAGTTCACACAGAAGATTGTCAATGTTATTAAAATCACATTCATTCATTGTTTGTGAACCTGCTGTTGCCTAAATCAAATTGGACATTTCATTGAACAAACTAACCTTTATCCGTTACATACATGCATACATGTATATAGAACAAAGATCGAACATACGAGGTTACTTCCATTTCTCGGTGAATATGGTCACCGTACAATGACTGCGCGAAAAAGACGTTACTTTCTCACTGAATGTAAAAACCTTATAGTTTATACCCACGTCACAACCGACTGGCGAAGTAACTACAACCAAAAAAGTCAGTCTGTGTACAATTCCGATATTCGATTAGGGACGCCAATGTTTTTTTTTCTGTCAAAAAATTAAAATACCGTTCACCATCGCGCAAGGATTCTGACTGGCCTAGACTGGATTATCGTTCAGGAGAAACATCCTTTCAACGAAAATTCTATAAAAGCGGAAAGCATTGTCCCTGATTTAAAAATCCGGTGAATAGTAAACTGCAACGACAATTTGTTTTTGGTTGTATACCTGTTGCTTGGGTGTTTTGCGCCATGGGCACAATATCGACAAACTTACCGGTAACTAATATAGGACTATTTTCCCGCGAAACATACAATAAATATATTACTAAATACGCTGTCCCCTATACAATTACGATTCTGTGGTCTCATTAGCGGACACTGTAGCTCCTAACCAGACTGTGCGGATGCGCAGTCTGGTCTGGTGCTACGCTGGCCGCATATGACATAAGACTCATTTTCGCATGACGCGACTCAACTGATAATTCAGATATATGTCGTATAAATACCCATGTGTTTGCCCTACTTCTAGAATTGAACAAATATTTCAATACATCAAAACCAATATACAAATCAAATATTTCAATACATCAAAACCATATACAAATCATACAAATAAACTTTAGCACTTAATCATTTTGGCATATTTCTGGGTTCAGCCGAGTTATGACCATAGTTGGCAAACACTGACATGTTTAATTTGCGTCGCATGTAGCTCGAATATTTTGACTGATATTGTGATGAAACTTTATAAATCAACCCCCATATACACATCCAGAGTCACTTAAACTTCAACACCTGTGCATCTTGCATGTTTTCGACTTTGTGTGAGTTATGGCTCTAATTGGAAAAATAGGACGTAATTTACTTGCGTCGCATGTTACGCGCAAAATTGTAACTGCTAGAGTGACGAAACTTTATAAATATATTTACCAGTATGTGAAATTGTGCAACTGTATTGTTTTCATTTCTTCTCGACACTTGCGTTGGTAACAAAAGCAGAATGTTGGTACATTGGTGCCCAACAATCATTATGCCCAGATAAACAATGTTGGTGAAGTTTTATCGTTACTAAGTCAATTGGTGTCTGGGTCCTTTCACCAGACTTAAGTTTTCTTAAGACGAAACAAATAATACACATATTTCTATTTTTTTTTTCCATGCGGTTGAAAGGAATGTGCATTATACGATGCCTGTATTCTAAAGATATATGCAGTATAGCCATGAGCAGCAAATGTAAGCGTTAATTGCACACAAACCATTTGTTTAACCTGACGAAACGTTCAAAATGAATCATGTTGAATGGATGGAAAATACATAACGGTCTTTTTGTATTAATATGTCTGTTTTTTTTAAGGAGTTCCATTTTTGACCAAAGTCAATCAATGCAAATAATTTGTTTAAACACTGTAATCAAAAGGGAAGAAGAAGAAGTTAAATGTATACACCATAAGGTCCGTTAAAACATACAGCCATTAATTACCATAAGTGTGCACGTTTACAACGCTCCTATCAACGGACTTTTGTGTTCAATATTACTCATAAAATTGTTAAAACTATTATATAAACGATATCTCCATAACGAATCCATAAATATTCTTAAAATCAAGCATAACTTTCCTGGAATACTACCTAAAAATCAAGTGAAATCAAACGCAATTACATCATGCAGTCATAATTAATTATTGTTTATTTTTATACGAATTTAGTTGTTCCTAAATGTTTTAAGAGCATGTGTTCACACATTTCTACTCGCTCGAAGCATCATGTAGCTAATACTTGTTATACGAGACCTCTTCGAATTAAAACGTAAAAACTTCAGACAGAGTTAATTAACGATATTGCATTGTAAAACATGTTCTGTCTGGGTTGCACGTCAGCATAGGGTCATACTGCAATGATTTGTTTAGTAATACTCCAACATGTAAAACTGCCAACTTATCTTTGTGAGCCTGTTTACCAATTGCATTCCTATAATACCCAAGGTTCCAACACAACTGGGGTTTTCATTCAAGCAAACTCAGGGCTTTTCGGCATCTTCTCAGATTTTGTAACATATTTTACTCGGTTCTTCATAAAGAAACGATCTGAATAAATCATTGGCACGTTATTCTTAAAAATGGTTTAAAACACGTAATAAGCTTCGCTTTCTTTCACACATTTGCCAATTATTTGGATATGTGCCTTATCGTAAAAACTAACTCCAGCTAAATACCCCGCAACCGTGGAACCAAAGCGCCATGTTTGCTGAAAACGTAACACACACTCCGCGTTTCATAGCTTCCGCTTGTTTAAAATATTTCCTCATATAGGGTAGCGATGTTTTTGTATAATTTCCCAATGTCTCAATGAACGCCTAGCTCCTGTACGTAGTTTCCAGATCCGCTCGTCTTTAACTGGATCTGCTTGTCACCAACTTGATCAGTTTGTCTCTAAGCGTGGGCAGAGCACGTTTTTTTTGTACATATTTGTGCCTTCAAATGACTACATAAATTCCGGTAACAAGTACCAAAAGATGCAACATATGCGTTTGCCATCTCCTGCCGAAATGGAGGATTAACCATGCTTACCATGTTGTCGACTGTCTTTGACGTCAGGAATGGTGACAAAACATCGTTTTTGAAATTTGACTTTTTTTGATTGTGGTGGGGAATTCGTCTTAATACCCATACTGTTTTTGATGCGATTTATCGATGTTAAGCAAACACTCTGTTCCATTGGTTCAACCGATTGAAAATATTTGTGTACATTTAGTATTGTCTCAAAAGACATGAAACGATGCATTCCATAAGGTCACTAGTTTTACGTCTTACAATAAGCTAAGGAAAGTGAAACAGAATGTTAAAACTCATGTACATATAAGTCGTGTGAGGGTCTTCCGAATGTCAAAGGTATCGCTAGATACAAGCATTTTCTTGGTAATGATATAATTTGAACACGTCACGTATTGTTACAAGAAATAAATTCACATCGCAATCAGTCATTGTATTTTTGCACTAAGTTTTATTTAAATATGTATACCAGAAACTGTAACGCCAAGAGTTCTGTGTGGATTATACTAAGCCATTGTTGTCAAGAAACCCTTTTATTTTCTCGCAGTTGTGCTGTATTAATCGCTCATTGAGAACGGCAAAATCCATTTCGTTTGACAGATGAGTGAATTGAGACTTCTGCGTCTAAAACAAAACACGGCTGTCGTCGGGAGAATTTTAAGCGATTGGCATTATTTATTAACACTTAATGATCAAGACTTAGCGACATTTCGAGGAAAAGTTTCAATAAAGTTCACCAATTTTAATAGTTATCCAGCGATTGTCATAATATTTGTTATCTTTGCATTGAATTAATATTTCATGTGAATAAATGGCTTATTCTTGCGTGTTGACTTTTACGTTCGAAATAACTAATATATTTCCCGTATTTGACTGCGTCTTGACTTTTACGTTCGAAATAACTAATCTATTTCTATTTGACTATTATTTGCTTATATTTCGTTACTTGATCATAATGGATTTCAAAGAGTATATTTGAAAAAAAAAACGTTACTTCATGTATGTGTTAATGTCGATGCTAATGTACTTATTCCATTGTAGCAATTAGATTTCTTTAAATTCGATTTGCTATTTCCTAATTAATGAAACAAAGTATATAATCAAAGTACTGAAAGTAATGGTGGGGTGATTTAGCTCAAATTTTGTGGTCGTAAAAACACTATACACCGTGATGCCAACCAATCACCTTTGTTGAATAAAATTAAGAAAGGGGGACAGGCTGTCAACATAATATATGATTTAGCTATTTTGGTTAAAAGTAAATGCTGCTTTTTAAAACAAGTCATTGTCGTGCGTTCCAATTCATAACTGCGAAACGTTGACAGAACAAATTGTCCATAAAAGAAAGCCCTTTAATTCTCATGAAAATGAATACAATGAAGTCCAAATTCCAATAAAATCAGGCAAGACCAATATTGTTTGTACAACCCCTGAAATGCAAATATTAACTAACTTAGATAACAGATGAAGTCTATAAAGCATTTCTATAGTTTTGTTCTTGCAAACGAACATATGAAACACTGGGATTGTACATATAATTTGATGAGTGTAATGATATCTGCTTGGAAGATCAAACCGGTATAAAATAGTTAAAAATACACAGGCTTGTATGAGATATTAAGCTATCAACTATGCCCATCTCTGAAGTTCTAAAAATATGTCCTTTAAAACAGAATTTCGGTTAGTCACAGCTAGATAGTTCACTTTAATATACAGGGGTTTTCCTGGCCACTTTGGGAAAAGGAGTCTGGTCAAATAGGGATTTTTTATCGACAAAGTGGACCGACAAAGTGGACCGAATTGGGATTTTTTATCAACAAATATTTGCACATCAAACCTTTATTTTGAATAAACAGCATTTGCTTTAACTTGAACTAAAAATGGCGCGGCAGAGGCCGACGCGTATCCCCACGCCGCAAACAAAATTTTGGGTGGGCGTGGTCTATGTGGGCCACCTTTAACCCACCCCAACCCCTATTGGCCACTATCTCCTCCTACACTATTAGCACTAGAGCCTTGAAACTTAAACACATGGTAGCTATGAGCATATATGCGACAGTACACTATTTGGAATTTTGATCTGACCACTGGATCAAAAGTTATGGGGGTTGGGATGGGACCGGGTAAGAGATTTTTCTAAACAAATGAGTGAAAATCCGGCCCCGCCCATAACTTTTGACCAGGGGTCAGAACAAAATTCCAAAAAGTGCACCGTCGCACATATGCTCATAGCTACCATGTGTGTAAGTTTCAAGGTTCTAGTGCTAATAGTGTAGGAGGAGAAAGTGGCCAGGACGGACGGACAGACGGCGGAGATAACCACAATATCCCCACGCTTTTTACACAAAAGCATTATTATGTTTAACACATTATTGTTTATTATAATTAATGAAAATAACTCTTTACTCGCCTGTTTATTTATCCATTTACGTTAAAATACTGCATTACAGTTTAATATCTAAGCTAAGTTTTGCGAAATGAGCACATTATTTTATCTAAGTAAATTTGAATGGAATATAAAAATGTGAAGTCCACAACGCTTATCCGAATGTTACCACATGCATGGCGTATAATTAGCTGTTGTGAAAGTGACAACCACAACATGTATTTCGTGTGTAAGGAAAAAGTTCAAAACTGGCATGAACATGTACACCTTCCATGAGGACTGCGTGTAACTCGGGTGCTAATGCCACAGTAAAAAGACGTTGCCATGGATAGAACGCGCGCTGTCAGCTGTTTGTGCGCATTAATACTAATACCATGCGATCGGAGCTATTTGTTTGCGAATGAAAAATCTGAATGCAAAGTGGTTAATTGCAGTAACGGACTTTATTCTTCGGTAAACGTATATTATGTTACCTATGGGGCGAATTGCAGAAGGCAATCGCCACAAAAATAATGTTTTAGTAAATCATTTTTTTTTTTGTGCAAAACTACCTGTTTTACACCAGATCGATTCAACATTAAAACATTCAAAAGTTATTATTACAATTGCATCTGTCAAGAAGCATTTGTCAGAAAGCATTTAACATTCACAATTTTGAGGCCGGGAACAAGCCATGCGCAAATTCTTATACACGATGGATAACTCTGTTAAAATTTCAAGTTGTTCAGTGCCCTTGAACATTTTCATTTATAAAAATACACGAATAACGTCGTATTCATTGTTAACAATAAAATATTCAACAGGAAACCATTATAATCGATAATACTGACAATGTGTTCTGGCAAACATAGCTTAATGGGGGCATATCGACTGCTAAAATGGGATTATATTTTAAAACTAGAAACACCATGTACTAGGTACAGTGTAGTTCATTACATTTTTACAGTGTGGTTAAGGGGCTCTACATCTTCTGGCAGCTGATCATTATGCTTCCTCAGTATTTCTTTGCTTTCTCGTACAAAACTATACATTTACAGCCTTCCTACTCCGTGGCTGTGTTTTCTTATGTTAACCAGATGATCTTCTGAGAACTTGGCCTGTATGATCTGCTTAATAGCTATGCATTCTCTTCTTTTTTTAAGAGAAAGAATATCCTTGGTATGTTCCATCTCTTTTATAGGAGTGGGTCCCACTGCAACGGTGATAATGCGCAAAGACTGGTTCTTTCCAAAGTCTGCTGGTGTGACTAGGCATACGCCATCCAGAAGTAAAGACATATTCCATGTGAGGTCGTCTGTTCCTTGGTTTTGCCCACATATACCCTCTACCGACACACGGGCTCTCCGGTTGTATAGGTACGACTTGGTCCATTGGTACATGTTGCCTTTGATACCATTTCAGAGCAGCTTCCCCAGGAGCCCGTCCTTCTACACATTGTAAAAGACATTCTGTATGTTTATGAAGAAATAATGTTACCTTCTATAACCTGGACAAGGTGTGTTGTCTGTCATTGCTTACTATTGTATAGCGCTGGAGCGTTGATGCACTCTGTCTATAGGTACCAATTCATATGTCATTGCTTACTATTGTATAGCGCTGGAGCGTTGATGCACTCTGTCTATAGGTACCAATTCATATGCTGTTTTACAATGCACTCTATGTTCTTGCAGATGCAGCCAACCTTGGTCGGCAGCTCGGGGGATTCGGTTTGTTCTTTACTTTCTACAGGACAGGAATCATGATCGCCTCCTTTCAGCACTAAGGTACCTAGACATTCGATCATCTTACTTTGCAAATTAGCTAATGTCAAAGAGCCTCTGAAGGGATGTATTGCCGAGGTTTTGGATCCTTTTGTTTGGTAATGTTGTCAGGGCCGGGAGATTTCTCTCTCTTCAGTTATATACTAACCTTCATCATTTCGTCTATTGTGTTGCTGTCCTTTAGGTATGCGTGAGCCAAAGCATTCGCGGCTGCCCTTCCTGTCAAGGTTTTTCCTTTTTTCTTCCAGGGTGATCTTTTGATCCACATTGCTCTTGTCATTTAGGGCTTTGCTCACTTTCCACAGCTGTGTGGGTCTCTCTCTGTCTTCAGTTCGATGTCTTTTCTATCCATCTCTTTCTTGTACTATTCAGCTTTATATTCAAGTATCGGGCAAAGTTTTATTGGAATTTTTAGTTGTCTTGGCAGGGGTCGGGCTCAGTCTTTTCTAAGGCTTGGGCTCAAGTTGTCGTGCAAATTTTGTAATTATTGCGTCCAGTATAGAGAGTAGTTCTTTCTGACCCTTTTAGGTCTTTTTTTACTTTTACGACCTTAAGAATGCGTGTTTTGAATTCTCGCACAGTATTGTTGATGTTTCTTCCTTCTTTGACAAGTTCTAACATCAGTTAATTGGTCTGCATGCTAAAGCCACCCATTCAGCTTACTTATAATTGCATATTGGCGAAAAAGAAAAGCTCAAATTGGGCATGCTCGTGACATTCTTTTACTCCCCCCGCCTCCTAGGAACCCGCTGGATGGATTGTGCTCGCCCAACTACCTAATGGCGGTGGCCAAGTCCAGACTAATATCCTTTTAACTTACTTGTAACGATTCCATACTACTTACAAGTACTTTTTCAGACAAGGATACGCATTTCTCGGATGGCTTGATTCTGGGAATGTTATTGCTTATTCCAGACAGAGAGAGTGTATACATTATAGAACATTACATTTCTATTGAATCCACTCGATAAATATAATGCGTCTACGACTCTCTGAACATAAAGCTGTAAAAGCTTGATGGTAAGAGGGCACTCACGATTATGTTAATACAAGAATATAAACATTGCGAAATAAGAGATGTTCTAAACAGAATATGGTGTTACGTTTGCATTAAGAGAAAAAGAACGAAAAAGAAAAAGAAAAAGAAAAGAAAATGTATTTGTGTCATACAGTTGGACAAAAAGTTTAAATAGTGTCCTTGTTTTATTCCATGTGAAGCTCTTATCCATAAACAAAGATAGACATAGCATGTCACCGTGACATGATTTAACAATGCAGTCATACAATCAGTTGGCCAGATGATTTGTCTATTTAGAGTCTGTAATTGCGTTTACGAATTCTAACAATATGCATTTATTCTCTGGCGCTCTGAACTTTTTATGTCGTCAATCCTCTAAGTCTTTAACGTTCAGGCGATGGGGTTGGTATGAATGCTTTGCCTTCATTCTTCAGTGAAATACCGTCATTGCGTTTATGGTCTAACTAAATGATCGGTTATTAACTTTTATACAGAATCTCCAGAACGATTTGCCTAAAGCAATCAGAAAATTAATCGCTGCAAACTAAGTTTTGGCAATTTGTTTTTATGGGATATAATTTAATATAGCATAAATTACCCACGCATTAAAACATTAAATACCAGTGCATATATACGTGACAATACTTATATCGTATAGTTTAAAATACTACTTAGTTCGATATTGGTATAAGTGTTATGTGTCTATACTTTCATTTTTCTTATAATTAAGAACCCATTTCCTTATAATTGAGAACCCATTTCCAAGAAAGAAAAACTACCGGTTGTCAGTATTTTTGTCATTTGTTGCTCTCAAACATAGCTTGTTCATTCTGTTGATTCTACATAAAAACTTTACTGTAAACATATTTGTCCAGTTCTAGACTGTAAAACTGACTACGTCATTTTGTTCGTTCTTTTGCCATCACACACAGAAATACAAACGTATATTTTCCTTTTATTTTCGCGATTATAGCTTTGTGACATCATATGATTTTATACAATTTGGTCACGAAAATAAATGCCATCAAATGCTATGTTTGCAATATAGTATAATATCGTGCAAATCGCAAATTGGCTATTTACACTATTTGTCTTCAATATTGACATGCTGTTACATTGGTGAACATGGGTTATGTACAATCGACAAGAACATCCAAACTGCACGAAATATACAGACGTATTTACTTGACAGGTAAATTCTAACGTCTACTCGGAAATTATATCAATTTCTTTTGCAGGAAACCCAGGCAAATCACAATTATCCGTAACGTGATGCGGACTTTCACGACCCTCTGGAAAACGTGTGGCGATTATTACTAGTATGTTAATTGTATAGTCATTTCAAGGATTAAATATAACAGTTTAATTTTTGTTTTAATTAAAATCTTCCATATTAAATGCTTCGACATTTCACAACAATCTCTATATTTTTTTTTCATATCAGTAAGACTGTTAAATTTATTTCATCTATGAGTACATATGTAAAAACAAGAACGCCAAATGATCAAAACCGGATGGTTAACGATCTCATTAAAAATTATATTTCGTCAACGATTTTTATTTATGCTATATAGACATCAACACATAATCAATGTTCAATACATTGCTGATATCCCATATACATTAATAGGTTCGTTAGGATTATAATGTTTCTATGTAGATCTGCAAATATCTATTATTATTACTACCATTATTACTGTAACTATTGTATACTTATCCCTAAATGATGCCCAGAACGAAAATCAAAACTGGCTTTCATAAATCAAGCTACTTCTGATTTTTTTCTCCAGATATCTCGTTAAACTGCAACGATATTAATGTAAACGGTTTTACCTCAATGTTTAAACAACGTTTGTCTGACCAATATCTACAGGACAGTAGAGGAACTCTAGTACTATTACATATTTAATTCATCAAAAAGTGAAAATATTGTCAAACATTTAGTTCTATACTAAATATATGAAACTTCTTGAAATTATACGTATAACGATAAACACGTATTGTTCAGGTAAACACGACATTTCTGTTCTGTTATGTTCCATTCTGTTGTTTTTGTTTTTTATAATCGCTTTGAAGTAAATAAACACCCATCTAATTATCGCTACGATCTCTAATATTAAAAGCATCGTGTTTTTCTCTAGAGTTGAATTAAATAGCAATAAAGAAATCGCGTATAGATTTCGATAACAACTTCAATTATAAGTGCATGATGAAAAGCAGTTATATTTATATCATTATACAAAAACTGCTTCCCGTGAGATTTTTACAAAAGTGCTGATTGGTCATTGGTATATTTACACCGTAGTTTATATTTTATTTCAAACGCATCACAGGCGTATGGTGTTTCGATTTCATTGCACTGCCTTGTTTGAAAAATACGATCAATATCCAGGACGTTTTAAACCAGTACATAAGTGTTTAAAAAAAACCCATTAAAGCTAGCATATTCATCAGAGTACAAGAAACGTTATTTTAAGAAATATATCCACTTGATATTTTAAGAAAACATATAAAAAAATGCGGAAGCTTCGACTTTTAAAATAATAAAAAATAACTATGAAAAAACCATATCAAATTACCGTGTGCGCAAATTTGCAAAATCTTATCTATTTATGTTAATATGGTGTGAAAATAATTCACGAACATGTATATGCTCGTAGGCATCATACATGCTATACAGAGAAAAGCATACATACACAAATGAAAGATAACGCGTCCAATTATATTACTCACTAGGGAATACATATTTACCGTCTGACATGAATTTATGATTAATTTAATTCCCCACGTCGTGCAATAAAGATATAAAATACATTGCGATATGTCGCGGCAAGACGTTTTACACCTTAATGTAAATACAAGAAGTTTGATTCATGTACTAGTCTGATGACAAACGGTTACTTGACCTGTTCCAATGTTAATACATGGAGTTTGATTCATGTACTAGTGTGCTGACAAACGGTTACTAGACCTGTTCCACTGTTAAAAATGTTTTACTCAAACCTCTTCTATGAATTCACTCTTAAATGAGTTATACACATTCTTAAACTAATATTAGTATTTCTTTTTTTTCTACATTAAATGTGTGCAGAGTGCATTGTGAAATGGTGAATTCAGCATAAAAGAAATACGATTTTATGTTACCGATGGCAGAAATCTTAAAAAGTGAAGAATAAAACTGTGATGATTGTAGAATTAGATTTTAAGTTTTACACGCTTGAATGTTGAGAGATGTAAGTGTAAAGAAGAGGCAGGCCTACAAACTCCTGGCGCGGTACACTGGACATTGAGCTTCGCAAGACAATGATGTCATGGGGAGAAGCGAAAGCCCGGGCCATGGACCGAACATAATGGAGAGCTGTGGCAAAGGCCCTATGCTCCGAACGGGGCGAAGAGGATTAAGTAAGTAAGTGTAATGATTGTCACGTTGCAATGGCGATTCCTCATTGGCTGTGCCATCTGCTCGGCTCGGCGGATAGACGCTTGCGTTATTAATATATATGCTTATTTCAGAAAGTTCCTCTTACATAGTGATACGGAATAAGCGTGATTTATCCAATGGTCTCCATCCCTTTTCAGGTCTCTAGCGTTGCAAGCTTAAAACACAAATATTCAATATGAAAAA
This sequence comes from Dreissena rostriformis, assembly GCA_007657795.1. Lineage (NCBI taxonomy): Eukaryota > Metazoa > Mollusca > Bivalvia > Myida > Dreissenidae > Dreissena > Dreissena rostriformis. Next base: position 53,206 of record VMBQ01002999.1, read on the forward strand.
CCTGTGCTTTGCCAGACCATTTCGCCATTGGTCATTTGTCCTAAATAAAGGACGTGGCGCTATAATAAGGTTTCTTTCGTGCTGGTTCAATTGAAGTTTCTTAGTGTTTATATTTGATATGCAAGACGCACGTATGTATAAACAGATACCCAACATGGTGGTTTGCTGCATTGAATCGAACCACGTATTGTTTTGAACAAATCACCCATTGCATTAACCCATTAATGACTAGCGTCTAAAAAAAGGCCTTGGCAAACAGCGTAGACCCAGATGAGACGCCGTATGATGCGGCGTCTTATCAGGGTCTACGCTGTTTGTTTAAAGAAATTTCTGTAAGAAATATTCTAAATATAGAAATAAATATACTAGACATCCCTAATTTTGGAAATAAATTGATCCGATTTAAAAGGATGTGAGAGTCCACTAGGCATACATGGGTTAATACTGCAGTGTCCGATTGAAAGGCACACATAACCTCACATCTGCTTTAAGTCACATAAAAAATCGAGCAATTCGTAGCACTCACTGCTTATCATTCCAACGCAACAGACATGTTTCGTCAAACGTAGAACATAACATTCGCATAAAAATCAGTGGAAATACTCGGTCTTAGAACTGACACCAAAATATCAATAACAGTAACATGTAAGGGAAAATAATTGTTGTTTTAATTTTATATTTTGTTTATGATGTGGTAAGTAAAATAATTCCTGCTGTTGATGTTTTACTGAACCGCATTATTAAAATATATTTTGTTTTGTACAAATTATGTAGATAAATAAAACTATATTTTTGTTATAATTTGTCCATGTTTTTATATTTTGTAATACTCTGTCATTTCTTTGTATAGTGTTTACTCTTTATTCATTGCCATGAGTCATTTTAGCAGTAATCCAATGTTCTAGGTACAGTAACCCGTGCATTGAGCTGATAAGTTATGGATCCCCACAGCAGGTTTAGACATAACCGATCATATTAATATCTTGCATTATTCTATAAGTTCAAAGAAACACATGCCACTTTCTACCTGTAGGCAGGAGCTTTTTACCAGGGATAAGTAGTTTATCAACAAAAACGCATATTTGCAGTAAGAACTTCAATCGATGTTTTGGCTATACAACCTTTTTCTAGACAATACAAGACATCAACATGTAAACTATATAGCACATTGCATATCAGCACTATTGAAGGTTGCCGAACTCGATTATGTCTTTTTAATAAACGTAAGACAAACAACTGTACCTCGATGTTCATAATGATCATATTATAGGATAATACATCACGTGCTTCATTTTAACGTGCATGCGAGCGTTCATCCACTCAAAAACAAACTTATTTATATTATCATCGACTTTCTTCGCGCAATATAGATAAACGAACGTACAATGTGCTGGCATCACGTATTCTAAAAATACTCATTCGATCGTTTGAATGAAGTTATTATACGGCAACGTTCTAATACATCATATAACGCTCAAAATCAACGAATATTTCGTAAATATTTCGGAAAATAAAGTTAACCCTTAAACAATCAGTGTTCCTTACAGAAATATCCAAAATTACAACGCTAGATATGCTCAGTTAATATAGATTTAACAAGATACAAAATGCCCTTTTTTGTGGTACAATATATTCAACACATGTTCATGCACCAATTTAGTGTTTAGGTGTCATATGAATATATATCGTTGTGGGAAATTAAAATGGAATATATTGTGCCACAAAAAAATAAAAAATAAAAAAGAGCATTTTATATCTTGTTAAATCTATCTAACCAGACCACATCAAGCGTTGAAATGTTGGCTATTGCTTACTTTATTTTACGAACTATTTTTTATTCTGAGCGTTATAGGGGCTTCAAACACGGATGATAATCAGTAATAAGTAACAAAAATGAGTTATGCTATGTCAATATTATGCGACGAAAGTTTCTCCATAATCAATTGCTGGGCTTTATGCAATGGTGAGTTCAACACTTTTATCTCATGTGTCACATTTTAACCGCGTAAAATGCGAGTAACTGAAAGGTGTATTAATGAGGTTTAAATATAGATATATCATTATAGAGTGTATGGTATGTGCAAATGGATTCGAGCTCAAACTCTTTAGGTATTCAACAATAGGCATGTTCCTGTGCCGACAAACAAGCATTTCGCTTTCACACTTCACCCTCATGTTAGTTTAAGAGTTTTAAACTTTAGTATTTCCATTCTATTTACATAACAATCATACCAAATACATTTGATTTTAGTACTTACCTTATGTGTTGAACCTGTAACTAAGCATAATGGCCCAACAGTGCCCGATCTATCTCATTAAACGATAGGTATGTTATATAGGAATATTACGTCAACTGTGAGGCTTATAACTAAAGAACAGAAGGTTGAATCATCACTTATTAAGTGAACCCAAACCGAAACAACTTCGTTATATTACATAAAGCACCGCGCAATAACAGTACAAACGCAATAGTATTTCCAGACATGACAACATGAGTTCATTATCGTTTAACCTGGTGAGATAACATAGTCGCTGTCTTTTGACAGAAATAGATTCTGCACAACGCCTTCAGATAAGATTTTAAGAAATGATTATGAACTCACAAAGTGAAAAAAACAACAATTTTACGAACGTATTACCTTTTATCCTTACGTCATTGACTTTTTGGAGTGTATTAATATTGAATATCTTTGGAGAAAAACGTCTGTAAACGGAATATCTCTTAGAATTGACATATAAACAACTTCAAGCTCTATAAAACATACTTTTTTTCGGTTATATCCAGTGTGGCCATACCACGTGATCCGTGACGTCATTTTGGCTAACACGCAAAGTAGAAAATTGTAAACATTGCCTCCGCTAAGAAACTTCAAATCCACGCAAGTATCTTGTCATTTACTCTATTTTGATGAAATAAAGCGCAGGCTATGGGTAAAGTTAAGCACTATTCCCGGTTATATAAATATTTGAAACGATGCATTTTACATGGTCACTAGTTTTGCGTCTTACAATTAACTAAGGAAAGTGAGAGATAATGTTAAAACACATTTACATCAAGTTTTGTGAAGGTCTTCCGAATGTCAAAGGTATCGATAGCAACACACGTTTTGTTTGGTAATGATATAAATTGAACAGGTCTCGTATTGTAACTAGAAATAAATTCACATCGGAATCGGTCATTTTATTGCACTAAGTTTTATTTGAATACGTTTACCAGAGGTCACAACTCAAACAGTTCTGTGTGGATTATGCTAAGCCATGGTTGTCAAGAAACCCTTTATTATCTGACAGTTGTGCTGTAGTAATCGCATATGAGAACGGCAAAATCCATTTCGTTTGACAGACGAGTGAATTGAGAAGTCTCCGTCTAAAATGAAACACGGCTGTCGTCGGGAGGATTTAGGGCGATTTGCATAATTTAGTAACACTTAATGATCCAGACTTAGCGACATTTCGAGGGAAGGTTTCAATAAAGTTCACCAATTTTAATAGTTATCCAGCGATTGTCATAATATTTGTTATCTTTGCATTTATCATATCACATATGAAAAATGTCTTTATGTTGTGTCCATTGTAGCTTCTTATGCCATTAAATATATGTGTTTTCCCAATGAAATTCACTGTCTCTAAATACAGAAGATAATTTTAATAAATATTTGATGATAGCGAATTACCATTTCATGTGAAAAAATGGCTTATTCTTGCGTCTTGACTTTTACGTTCGAAATAACTAATCTATTTTCCCGTATTTGACTATTATTTGCTTATATTTCGTTACTTGATCATGATGGATTTCAAAGAGTATATTTGAAATACCGCTACTATGTGTTAATGTCGATGCTAATGTACTAAATCCATTGTAGCAATTATATTTTTTTAAATTCGACTTGCTATTTCCTTATTAATGAAACAAAGTATATAAAAATAATGTTTTATTAAATCATTTAATTTCATATTTGCAAAACTACTTGTTTTCAACACATCGATTCAACATTTAAATACTCAAAAGTTATTTTTACACTTGTATCTGCCAAGAAGCATACGTCACATAGCATTTGACATTCACATTTTGTAGGCCGGGAACAAGCCCTGCGCAAATTCTTTTACACGATGGATAACTCTGTTAAAATTTCAAGTTGTTCAGTGCCCTTGAACATTTTCATTTATAAAAAAATACACAAATAACGTCGTATTCATTGTTAACAATAAAATATTCATCCGGAAACCATAATAATCGATACTATTGACAATGTGTTCTGGCAAACATAGCTTAATGGGGGCATATCGACGGCTAAAATGGGATTATATTTTAAAACTAGAAACACCATGTACTGGGTACAGTGTAGTTCATTACATTTGTTACAGTGTGGTTAAGGGGCTCTACATCTTCTTGCAGCTGATCATTATGCTTCCCCAGTATTTCTTTGCTTTCTCGTACAAAACTATACCTTTACAGTCTTCCTACTCCGTGGCTATGTTTTCTTATGTTCATCAGATGAACTTCTGAGAACTTGGCATTTTTGATCTGCTTAATAGCTATGCGTTCTCTTCTTTTCTTACGAGAAAGACTATCCTTGGTATGTTCCATCTCTTGTATAGGAGTGGGCCCCACTGCAACGGTGATAATGCGCAAAGACTGATTCTTTCCAAAGTCTGCTGGTGTGACTAGGCAGACGCCATCCAGGAGTTAGAGTAATATTCCATGTCAGGTCTTCTGTTCCTTGGTTTTGCCAACATATACCTTATACCGACACACAGGCTCTCCGGTTGTATAAGTACGACTTGGTCCAATGGTACATGTTGCCTTTGATACCATTTCAGAGAAGCTTCCCTAGGAGCCCGTCCCTCTGCACATTGTAAAATATATTCTGTATGTATATGAAGAAATCAATGGTTACCTTCCGGACCTGGCATGCGTCTTCTATAACCTGGACAAGGTGTGTTGTCTGTCATTGCTTACTATTGTATAGCGCTGGAGCTTTTATGCCCTCTGTCTATAGGTACCAATTCAGACGCTGTTTCACAATGCACTCTATGTTCTTGCAGATGCAATCAACCTTGGTCGGCAGCTCGGGGGATTCGGTTCTTTACTTTCTACAGGACAGGAATCTCTCTCGTGATGGCTTAAAGCGCAATTGTGTGCTTGCCGGTCTATTCTCTTTCTTCCTGTCAGACTTCTTTCTCTAGCGCCCTGGATACTGTGGTGTTGCTGTCCTTTAGGTATGCGTGAGCCAAAGCATTCGCGGCTGCCCTTCCTGTCAAGATTTTTCCTTTTTCGTCCAGGGTGATCTTTTGATCCGCATTGCTCTTGTCATTTAGGGCTTTGCTCACTTTCCACAGCTTTGTGGGTCTCATCCTGTCTATAGTTCGATGTCTTTTCTATCCTATAATTGGGGATGCTCGTGACATTCTTTTACTCCCCCCGCCTCCTAGGGACCCGCTGGATGGGGTGTGCACGCCCAACTGCCTAATGGCGGTGACCTAGTCCAGACTAATGTCCTTATAACTTACTTGTAACGATTCCATAAAGTACTTTTTCAGACAACGATACGCATTGCTCGTTTGGCTTGATTTTGGGAATGTTATTGCTTATTCCAGACAGAGAGAGTGCGTACATGATAGAACATTACATTTCTATTGAATCCACTCGATAAATATAATGCGTGTACGACTTTCGGAACATAAAGCTGTGAAAGCTCGACGGTAAAAGGGCACTCACGATTATGTTAATACAAGAATATAAACATTGCGAAATAAGAGATTTTCTAAACAGAATATGGTGTTATGTTTGCATTTGGAGCAAAATTACAAAAAAATACAAAAAAGAAAAAGAAAATGTATTTGTATCATACAGTTGGACAACACGTTCAAATAGTGTCCTTGTTTTATTCCATGTGTAGCTCTTATCCATAAACAAAGATAAACATAGCATGTCAACGTGAAATGATTTAACAATGCAGTCATAAAATCAGTTGGACGGATTTATTCTGTTCTGGAAACAGATAGCGAACCAAATCGGGTAGAAAACGAACACTGTATGCTGTGATATCAGTATTTAATGGATTCAACTCGATGTATGGTAAATTGCTGCAAAACAAAATAAAAAGACGTTCAGTTCTGCAGTAAAGTACAATGAAAATGATGTATTGTAATCAAAAATACTTTTAGTGACAGAAAAAGGTAAAACATATAGCCTATACCGAAGTTATAAACAATGTTATAGTTACGAAAGAAAAGCTTTGGAAGTTACCGTAACAAATAGTACATATAGCCTCAACAGGGTCGAAATGGTAGGTACGACGTAATTTGAGTACGAATAACATTTACAGAAAAAACCTGAACAAACGAATATACCTCAAAAATAATTACTGCCTTAAGAGAATTTAAGCTATAAGCATTGATAACATGTGGAAACTTACACCATGCGGGGCTATAAACCGGTATAAAACGTCTAAGAAATTGCAGAAACTGCAATGGCGGTCGCCGCCTCGAACATTCGCGCCTTGAACGAAGGCGACACCACACTATATCCAAGGGAAGTAAGCAGCGCAATATTATACGGTTACAGATCACTCAATATAGCCAGCACACTCCCCACCTGGTGTCAGTGACACCACTAAAATGACTGACAAAAAACAACATTAAATGTATGTCCTAACTACTAAATTCAATAATAATTTCCAATTGCTTAATTTTGACTGAAAGTATTTCCAACAAAAGGTAGATACACATATCATACAACTAGTTATTACATGAAATGATCCTCAAAGTGTTTATATTGCTTCTCAAAACAGTCAAAGCAGATGTAAAGCATTTACTGAAATAACAAGTCACAGTAACTAGTGTAACACTAAGATCAGATTTCAAAAATGACAGCAGACGGGAAAGTTTCAAATAATACATATTTAACTGTTTATACATGGTTACAAAAATGCAAGCACATTTCGGTTATCAAAAAATGCAATCAAACAGACATCAGAATTTGTAACATATATCCCTCATAGAATAACACCAAACTGAGATACATGTAATAGCAAATTATCATACACATAGCATGTTTACGCTGAACATTTCACCAGTAGCACTAAGTCAACAATAGGTCTGACAAAACAACACTTTTTACCATCCTTGAACATAGTAACTTCTACCTTACGGACAAGATGGTCAGCGCTCGGAAAAACCTGAGACACAAAACCAATCGGCCACTTGTTACGGACAAACTCCTTGTCCTTAACAAGAACAACATCACCCTTGCTAATAGGATCTTGTACTGTTTTCCATTTCTGGCGAAGTTGAAGGGTTTGGAGATAGTCTCGTCTCCACCTGAGCCAAAACTGATCTGCAAAGAATGTAACCCTTTTCCACAGATCTTTATATAGAAGTTTGATATCCATATCTCCTACAGCTTGTTCATCGCTCAAGACCTTCTGGATCAACAAGGTAGCAGGACTTAAAACAACAGGACTGTCGCAATCTGAGGAAACGGGCACTATTGGACGAGCATTTATAATGGCAGAGATTTCGGCCATGAATGTAACAAGAACGTCATGACTCAAGTTGGACACATTTCCAAGCATAACATCTAATATTCAGCGGGTCACACCAATCATACGCTCCCATGAGCCACCAAAGTGAGAACTATGTGGGGGATTGAATTTCCAAACACAGTCTGAAGTGTTAAGAAAATTACGGGTGTCTGCACTCTCTACATTTATAGCATCCACCTGTAAGGAATCTGTTGCCCCTACAAAGTTAGTCCCACGGTCAGAACGAAAAACCTTTACCACCCCTCTGATAGCCATAAACCTACGCAGGGCATTTATAAAGGCCGAAGAAGTCATCTCTTCAATTACCTCAATATGAACCGCACGGATAGCAAGACAAGTAAACATGACGGCCCAACGTTTTGAGCAGGCATGCCCACCTCTAGTCTTTCTGGAAAACTACATTCCAGGGGCCAAACACATCTACACCTACATGGGAAAAGGGAGGACTTATTTCTATTCTATCAATAGGAAGATCTGACATTTTCTGAAACTGGAATGTTCCTCTTAACCTTCTACAGGTCACACAGTTATAAATGAAACTGGACACCAAACGCCTACCACCAGTAATTCAATAACCAGCAGACCTCATGGCTCCTTCTGAAAAGAGCCGACCCTGATGCTGCACTACCTCATGAAAGTGACTAGCAATGAGTTTAGAATCAGGNATATCAGTCATGGCAACTCCTCCATCATCATATGATTTAATAGCAATAGTTTGTTTAATCTTTGCTGGTCCATCCCATATAAAATTGGAAAAAAGGCTATTTATTTGTTTTAAAACTTTTTCTCCTGGGCTAAGAAGAGCTTTAAACAGGTGTGTAAAAAGGGGAAGTTGTAGTGATTTAACAACAGTTATCTTTCCTAGGGGTGTTAAAGTTCTTATTTTCCAAAAATTTATGATATTGTGCAGCTTTGATGATGATGTAAAAATGAGGGGCCATATAACCACTGACCTTCTAGTAACTGCCTAGGACTACAACCTCTACTACCAATGTCTACAGGATTGGCGGATGAAGCAATGTAATGCCACTGATTAGCGGAGCTCGACTGACGCTTTATATGAACCCTGTTGCTGACGTAAGTATGGAAACGCTTTGAAGTATTTTGAATATACCCAAGAACGATACGAATGTCCGAATAGAACTTTACTGCAGAAATAGGTAAACATAAATGCTGCTTTATGAAGTCTGCAACCACAACTGCGATTACAGATGCACATAGTTCAAACCTTGAAATGGTATGACTGCTACGCGGAGCTACTTTCGATTCACCCATAACGAAACTACATTCCCTACTCTCAGGACTAATGGCAACTACGTATGCAACTGCTAAAATGGCGAGCTCGGAAGCGTCTGGGTAAACATGAAGCTCAAATGAAATGAAATTAGCAAGTGGCGCACGGAAATAAGCTCTAGGTTTTTGCACATCACCAAGTTCCGACAAGGCTTCTTTTCAAGATAGAAACTTCGAATCGACGTCAGGGGGAACAGGATCGTCCCAACCATTACCACTACATGTAAGTGACCTCAAATAGGCTTGCCAACAACAGTCACCGGGGCAACAAAGCCCAAAGGGTCAAACAAACTGTTTACCGTAGAAAGAATGCTTCTTCTAGTGATAGGACAAACTGAGGTTTCAATTTTAAATGAAAAACAGTCACTATATAACTATAAGTACCAATTGATCCCTAAACTACGTTGAGCAGGCAGTGTGTCATCTCCAAAAGAATGACATTTCATATCTTTAGCAAGATCATCTGTACTAAACTAAATGACATCATAACCTCCACATTACTGGAAGCCACCATATGTAGACGCAAACCACACTTAGCCAAATCATTCTGGGTACGCTTTACCAGATTCACCACGTCAGCTGGTGAATATTTTGACGTCAAGCCGTCGTCGACGTTAAAGTTGTAAGTCACAAAGTTGACCACATCAGGGTCTGATTCTACGACAGACTTACGAAGGTCGTAAGTTGCCACAGCCGGGGAAGATCTATTTCCAAAAACATGAACAGGCATGCGGTAATCTATCAATTCCTTATCTTGGATCATTTTTGTACCACAAAAACCTGAGATAATCTCTGTGCTGCTCATCCACTAGAAAGCAATAGAACATCTGCTCTATATCTACTGTAACAGGGATTTGATCTTGCCTAAATCTCATCAAAACTCCTATCAAACTATTAGTCAGGTCGGGGCCACTGAGAAATACTGTATTTAAAGAGGGTCCCTGAAATTCTGCAGAGGAATCAAACACACAACGTATTTGATTGGGCTCTTTCGGGTGAAAGACTCCAAAGATAGGTAAGTACCAACATTCTTGAATTTCACTATTCTCAACAGTAGACAAAGGAGGGGCAACTTCTGCATGTCCGTTATTTATTATCTTTGACATGAACTCAACACACAGATAATTCTTTACAGGATTCCAAGCAAAGCTTGCATGTAGAAGCCGAGCACGTTTCAAGGCCAACTGCCAATTATTGGGTAAACGTTCTCTGGGTTCTCTGGGACTCTTGAATGGTAAAGGGGCAATCCAACTACCTATACTGTCTTTGTGCATAGCCTTATCCATGATGTCAATAAAGGTTCGATCATCAACCGAGAGTGATGGTTTATTATCATGGGCTGTCTGGACAAAAACAGGGTCATAAATAAAACACAAGTCCACTACAGAAAAGACTGTATCACAGGGCTTAAACAATGACTGCCTATCGCTAGACAACACCTGGGTCTTATTGACATTCACCTGACGTTGGGCATGAAAATCACCTAGACAAAGTTCACCCACAACCACCCAGCCAATACCAATACGTTGCGCAAAGGGTGTCCCTGGTGGACCAACAATCTGCTCATGCACCTTATGTACGTCAATCGCATCCCTACCTATCAGCATTAGTATGTTAACATTGGCATCATAAGGGCGCAAGGAACTGGCGACATTTGAAAGGTGAGAAATCTGTCTCATTTCGTTGGGTGTGCAAATTTCAGACTTGTTACATGGTATATACAGACATTCAATGACACAAGGTAACCTGTGAGAAAAAATGTCATCAACAGAAGATACAATAAATTTTGTACAATAACGACCTTTTATAACGGACATTCCAGTACAAGTATTGACCTGAAATTCTTCTTCAGACAATCAACATGCAAACTATTGAACAACTCAGGCTTTGTTTGACTGTTAATATACAATAGCATAACATTTAAGCTTTTTGGCAGGATTACTATCAACACATGAATTTACAAAAACATTTGTTGCACATGATTTGTAATCTACATCATTAACACTTGTAAATCTGCTTGTGTCTTGTGGTAAACCCATTGGACTGTTTCTTTGAGTAGTCTCCCCACCTTTCTCTCTTTGGATGTACCGAACGAATCTAAATGCATCACACTCATGTGACCGACGCTGTTACACTTTGAACATGCCACCGTATTTGGACACTCTTTAGCTCTGTGGTTCGGTTTCAGATATTTAAAACACAGGCGTCTGTCTTTAACAAATTGCTTCCAATCACTTAAAGATTTTTGCTTAAAAACATTGCACTCACTTAAGCCATGCTTAGCATTATGAATAGGACAAAGATTAATCACGTTGTTTCCTTGTGATGTGGGAATATCTGTTTTGCGCGAAAATACTGCTCGTGAGGCTCCGTCTTTAGGCTCCGGATGTGTAGGTGCCGTTCGCAGACTTGGATCGTTACGAATAGTAGCATGGTCCCCTTTGAATTCCACGATGGCAGTGAATGGGGGAAAACTAACAATATGTTTCTTCTTGTAATCGTTGGCCTTGGATGCCCACCTTTCTTGAACATTTGTTCGAAGCTTGTCTAGTTTAGGTGCTAAGCCAATCGAGGAATCATAGAACGATAGAGCCGTTGATTACTCATTGTCTTCTTTCAAGGCCAGTATTTCATTCAGCAAGTCACTAAGGTTATACCATTTATTTGAGTCTTTATAGGTCAGTGCCCTTCCACAGAAATATTTTCAGGCGCGCCAGGCCGATCGGGGGTAGTTGTGGGAGGGGTGTCCCCTCGCGATGTTGATTTTTTTTTTAATTTAACGTGTCAATTGACGTTCTGTGGTGCGTTCTAACTCTTAGAAAAACAGCGTCAAAAGACGTAATTGGTGGGCTATGTTATGACACTTTAAGAAAACCCCACCAGATATAAAGTCATTTATAAAGATATATTTTTAATGTTTTAAAACTTTCCCGCATAGATACTTAATTCCATACTCGAACGATTCTCCATTACGTCCGTATCAACCCGACTCTTTTACTGCATAATTACTACTTTTCAAGTTTTTATTCATTACCCGATAATCCCGTAAATTCCATTCTTGAAGCACTTTCTGGTAAATATTGACGATATAAGTTCTCAATAATTTCTTTAAAACAAACTTTGCCATTTTTCTAAAGTATCAAAAGTATCAAATAAATTTCGGCATAAGTGTCTATTTATAGATTTGAAGAAATATTGCCACTGAACATGCGTAAATACCCTGCCGTGATGTGTGCTTGTTTAAACAACGCTCAATACACGCACGCTTTCTATGCAAATGACGCGACGTTGTTCATGCTCCACTCTTTTCGCGCCGAGACAAAGGTCAACACAAAATAAATTATCACTGTTATTAGAAGCAAGAATCGGTTTATGTCGAGTTAAAATATACCTTCGGAAGTGTATTTTGGATTACTAACGTGTTGACATTAACATTCGGGATTGGGTTTCGGTTTACAAATTTAATTATGCTCATTTGAGAGTTCAACAACGCATTAACAGTTGCGTTATGAATTCAACGATAATTTGTTTAAACGCTTTACGAGTCGAGTAAATGTTTTGCAGTATTATGCATGAAATGAACAACTTCCACGAGGATTACCGCCGGTTGCCATCATCAGTCTTCTAAGAAACTGACCAAGATTTATGTGATATGTACGTCACGAGTCGTCTGCATGATTTAATTACAGGTAGTGCCTGCCTTGAGTGCGTTCACTCATTCAAAGCGTGCGCTTTTATTGGCCAATATTGATTTTTCAAAACAGCGACGCTCCGCCATTATGCGGGCTTTAGTTGGGTAAAGAGATACGTGACGTAATTGACAGAGGGTCGTAAATCGGCTCTCACAATTTTCGGCGAAGTCGATATCGCTTTGATCTTAAGAATTGCTAGTTGCAGTAACTGAAAAATATACACTGATCGGAAAATTTTCAGGCGCCCCGCGGACTCTGATTTCGAAATTCAAGCGCCCCGGGGAGGGACCGTTAAATGGCCTGTGGAAAACCCTG